>VUQK01003607.1:10775-20820 GCA_015106715.1 Bujurquina vittata | reverse complement strand
GGTAACCAAAGGGATAAGGAAAAGTATAAAAATGCAAATGGGAGGCCAAAAAAAAAAAAAGAAAAGAAAAAAGGCAGAAACACTGTAGACTGGTTTGTTGCTATGGCACTGGAAGGAAGACAAGGGTGGGTGCATGATGAAGCTTGTGAAAAAGAGAAGAAACAGGGAGAGATTTCCAGTAAATGTTTGATTTGTTTTTTTAATTTTGGATGTGAATTTGTGTGAGCTTGTATGCATTAGTGTTTTAGTGAGTACGTGTATTACAGATGAGTGTCTTGGAAACTGGATCACAGGATGAGGTGTCTGGGGGCTCGCTGTGACACTGAAGAAGGCTGCTTTCATGATGAAGAAATCAGGTCACTGAACATTGAAAGCAGGGCTTTAACCCAGTTTCATGAGCAGGTATCTTCTTCTCTTCTTTTACATTTCTGCTGAACCTTACTGCATACACCAATTAAGCATTGAGAGGTAAAGTGAATTCCATTGGTCATGGCTCACACAAATAAACAATGTTGCCATAGGAAGTAATGGCACTGCCTAAGAGCAGTGTCTTACCCCAGCCAATGCAAAAAAATGAAAAAAAATAACTTAAGAAGGACTCAAAGAACACAGCACAGAGGTCAAGACTTTGAGTAAGCCCCCAAATTCTCTACTGATTGAGCGCCTGCAGAATGCACCAAAACAAGCTCGATCCACAATGGTCCTGTGGGCCATTGTGGACACAAAGAAAATAGTGTCCCAGTGGCAGAGCAGGATATCCCCTGGGCTCCCATGTCCATAACTCGAGGGATGCTACACAAGGATGTAGACAATGTTATGATGGCTGATGGGTGTTTAAGTTATGCCAATTCATCTACCCTTTACTTAGGGTTTGAACACTGTTTATGTGTTGTACAAGCAGTCTGCACTGCAAGGAATGATCTCTGGGGATCTTGGGAGATACTCCAATACAGACATCAAACCCTGAGGGACAGGCTACAGGGAGATTGAGAACAGAAGACAAGGTCAACAAGAACCCTGCCAACCCGAGTGTATGCACATGTATTTGTACTTGAAGAGTACAAAAGTGTGACAAGCAGAGAAGACAGAGCCATATGTGAAATCAAAGGAGCTTTTACTACCCTCTTTTGTTCACTAACTGAATAGCAATTACATTGCCTGTAAACTTTTTTTTACTTTGTTTTTGTGTTTTCTGTCAAAATAGGAGTTTCTTAATGTATTTTCACATGTATTCCTGTTTATATGTGCTGTTTTTTGAGACCTTGACATAGAAAAGAGTGCTTTGCATTCCATATATTGACATTATGTTAGGCAAGAACAATTCATTAATCTGTGAATGCTCACCGCCTCTTGGATTTGACAGCGGAAAACGTGGATTCTGAAGATCTCGGCATTGTAGTGGCTCTCAGTGAAGGCAAAGCAGTCACTCTCAGGTGTGCCATCATGGCCTCGTACACAGAACAAAATCTTATAGATAGGGTAGTTGGCAATCTCTGTATTGTTGTGTGGATCCAGCAACCTGTTAAAATGACAGTAAATTACTGCTGGTTAATATCTAAAAAGCAATTTTTGGAAAAATATGTCCTGTGTTTGTGACATGCAAGCACTGAGTGTTCAAGTACCCACACTGCGTAACTGACCAAATATCCATATGCTCTCCCTACCTGACAGTCCCCTCAGAGACACCTGGCACAGACACTGTGACATCCAGGGGGAGTTGGCACTGCCCTCTGAGGATACTCATCATACGAAGGGCCTCCACCTCACTCCGGGGGGCATTGACCGAGGCACATCCTAGATATGTCAGCTGGCTGAACACAACGCTGTCCTCATCTGGGATAGGGCTACCAGGACTATCATCTGATGATGATTCATCTGCTGCAATGAAGAATAAAAAAAACAGAGGTGAAAGATATGGATAACGTTATGGTATCCATTATAATTTTACAGTTGTACATTCGTGTCTGAGAGGCACCTAAAAAAAAGGAATATAAGAGGCGCTTGATGTAGTCAGCTGAGAAAAACATCAACACTGATCAATAAAATTCAAAGTAAGCAAGAAGAAAATGGCAACAGTCCTCATCCTCTAGAATATGACAAAAGAAATGAGCACACAGGATGACTTAAAACATATGATTTAGATATAAACATGATGTAACTTCATCTCATCCTGATTTACCTCTGTATGACCTCTCATT
This sequence comes from Bujurquina vittata, assembly GCA_015106715.1. Lineage (NCBI taxonomy): Eukaryota > Metazoa > Chordata > Actinopteri > Cichliformes > Cichlidae > Bujurquina > Bujurquina vittata. The sequence continues at coordinate 18,622 of VUQK01003607.1, read as the reverse complement.
CAGCTCACTCTCTTGACCTGTCTGAACAGGAAGCACCATCTCCAGCTTGGGTGGGGGTGCGCTCAGAGGGTCAGTGCCTGGGGGTACAGGTGACGCTGTGGTATAAAGGAGATGATCGCCTCTACCGGGACTGTCCATCCTTGCTTCTGCTACGAGCCCAGCGTCGGCCACTGACGGGTCCATGAGGACATCTTCTAACTCCCTTTGGAGCTGCTGCTCGCTTCCATTGCCTACAATCTGATGCGCACACAGAGGTGCACAAAAACACACACACACGCACACACACACGCACACAGAAAGTGAGAGAGTGAGAGAGAGAGAGAGAGAGCGAGAGAGAGAGAGCAAGAGAAGCATGCACACAACCACAAAAAGCACAGAAAATAACTAATTTAGACCCAAAATCAAATTGTGTTACAATTGTGTCTTGCAGTTTGTAGAAACAGTTGTATTGCCGCTAACAGAGATTTATTTTGAGTGTCTACAGCATGTTTAAGATAAAAATGCCTTGTTTCATGTTGGCCATTAAAGATTTATCCTTATTTATATTTCATCTAAAATATTAGTAATTAGTAGTTTAGTAAGTTTGGGTGGGAGTGCAAGTTTCAAGACCTTAGAGTCATGCCAACACTGGTTATAAATGAAAATACCAAGTGCAACTTGGAGCTTGGCCATAGGGCACAAAGTGAGGCAAATCCCCCTTTGCCTGCCTGCAGTGGCAGCCGTCTAAAGTTGGGTAAGAAAAGGAGATGAGCCTGTAGGAGGCACTGCTGTACTCAGCTTTAAAGGATAACAAAGGTGATATATGTGATTACCTAATGGGCGAACACTGAGATAATATTTTCCAAGTAGATATAACCAGATAAAAATAACTTATGTCCTTGGCATTGAACAATAAGGTAGTCTGTCCAGTACAGCTGGACTCAATTCTCTTTGCCGGATGGATACTACAACTGCAGCATCAGAGCCAATTGCCCTGGTGTTATAGGACTATTAGCATGGCTTTAAAAAAAAAGCCTGCTTTCAAATAGATATTTACAGTCACACTTCTGACATTATTTTGGCACTATGAAGTTGTAGTGGGCCTTTATAGGAAGTGCTAAAAGCCTGGGACGCTGTTGGGTAACTACAGCCTATAGTCTATTTCTACCACCACTGAATCCAAAGTATTAAAGAGTTAAGGCCATCGCTCAGCAGACGGCAAAAATAAAGAAAGCACAAATAATCACAGACAAAATCACCACTGAATCACATGACAGGAAGATAGAGGAGAAATATATACACAAGGGAGAGAGAGAGAGAGAAGGAAAGAAGGAAAGACAGCGAGAGCAAAGACTGACCTTAAAGCTGACCCCTTCCTCAGAAATCACCTGCATAACAAACAACAAGTTTAGACACACTGACTCCTCTGCTGACTGGATGGGCTGACTGAGAGAGAAATGTGCACAAGAGAGTGTCGGCAAAAAAACCCCAAAACATGATATCAGGATGACCGTGTGCCTGTGGATGGAGTGATTTCACCACTATATACTGAGAACACATGATGTGGGTCACGTACTACTTTTTATCCATCTAACAGTGGACAGACAATGGCAAACTAGGCGGCACAAAATCTCAACTTTGTTTTCTATAAAAATAAATGTGATGCTTTAACAGATACCAGTCTGATGAAATCTGAAAACTTATTTTTAGCTCCAAAGACAGAAAATGACAGAAAGTCAAAGAGTAACGGCTTTCAAGGAAACGCATATGCAACGTCCATGCTCTGCTGGCGCCATCTTCTGGTGCCTTTACAGCATAACTTTCCCTTACAACCAAACAGGTATAGGAGTGGCATAAACTAACGTACATAATGTGAGCATGTGAGCCAGCTACTTGTGTCAGTTCACTAAAAAGAAATGTGATACGAAGCAAACTAAGACACACATGGGCAAAACGTTTCCTGTGAAGAGACAGAGTGGGAGAGGCAAGGAGAGGTAACCTAACCCCATCAGGGACACATGGGATAGCGGCCCACAATTATTTCCTCGAAAGTCTTCATACTGTGAGACGAGCCACACCCGCATGACAGTGCACCAATTTTTTTCCCCCAACAGTGGGCCAACGCAAGGTTAAAGCTCCATCACCACAGCATCTGGATATCATTCAAACTTGAGCAGTGAATTAAATCACAGAAAACACAGTGCATATCAGCCACACTATGGCGCAATATAATTTTATGCATACAAATAGAAGTAGCTGACTGACAGAAGCTGGGAGATGGTTTCCCAAAGTTAAGCAGCATCCAGTTTATTGACACTCAATAACAACAATATCTGATTTTTCCCTTGAGCTGTTTGATTGAGATGTAGGAATGACATTCTTCATCTCCCACTTTTCCTCACAGCCTAAACAGCAGTGGGAAACCTAGACAATTAACTCAGCATTGTGAGTTGCAGATACAAGCACAATACACCAAGACCAACTGTGACCAACCGTGAGCAAAAAGGCAAAGTGAGAATGAAGAAGCAAAACGGGAAATGTTGATTTATGGTTAAGAGCAGGAAAATAACAAACACTGTTAGATGTTTTAAAAAAAAGATGTCTGTTAAGGATTAAAATAATGTGTTTGCAGTTTTTAATGCTTAATATTACACTGCTAACAAATAGATAAAGATGAAAAAGCATCAAGGTGTTTTGGTAAATCATGGATTGTGAGAGGCATCCTTAAATCAGACTGAATTAACGCAGAAAGTGGGCTTATAATCACACCAATTAGCCTGCACTTCTTACTGTATAGTTCATCCTTCTTATGTGATCTGGCCAGATTGACTACTACCATTACTGACTTTACTAATAGTAAAAAAAAAAAACTTTGGGACTGGGTTGATTGGTCATTTTATTAACTTGCTTTAAATTGTTCTGAGCAGCCAACTATTCCACGCGGTCATATGAGACCTTAATTTACCTTTTGGGTTTTTTTTTTAAAGTTTCTGTTTCTCTACATCATAGACATAAAATTGGTGCAGTTTTGGCATTGAAACTACAACATACCCCATCATTTTGACGCTGTGCTGAACAAAAGCAAAATTTTGGCCTTAGGTTGTGACATTTGGAGTAGATTTAAAATTGATTTGGTTCCAGTTTCTAACAGAGCATAACTATGTTTTTCAGCCCTGACTATTTCATTTGGCAAAGTCCTGCACTTTTGAAAGTTATGAAGGCTCAAAAACACTGGAAAAATTGGGGCATCTTAGAAAGCACAATATTCAGAACCACCTCTATGCACCTCGAGACCTTCTAACTCTAAATTTTAATTTGAAAGTAAACTTTGCAAGCATTTATTGAATATCCTATAAACTTATTATTAAAATTAAAAAAAATTAACTGATCCCAGGAGTGTCAGGTGTGAGGTACTGACTGATTTTTCATTGAAAGACCCTTATGCCTGAGTGGTTCTTAGTACACCTAATCTCCAACAAGACTAGCACAGCTCTGAGGCCCCCCTTCTCTCATACCTACACCAAGCCAACCTTACCTTCAGTCCTGTCTTTTCGTCATCACTACCATTATTAGTTGAGGAGGGTGTCTCGTCCCCCAGCCGGGACACGAGGACAAAGTCCTCACTGTTGAGAGTGGACACTGAGTCCGAAGACACGCTAATCTTCCCCACCGAGCCCTTGTCATCCATGGCTGCCGCTGTTAAATTCAGCCACGCTGCTCATGAATGGAAGACGGAAGGCGGGAGTGGTGGGAGATGATGAGCAAAATCCCCTAGAAAAACATAAATAAAAGAAAGAAGCAGAAACAGTCATGATGAGATGAAATCCATGAAAAGCATCTTATAAAAAGCCAAGTGGACCCTTACTGTTTACTGCTCTAAAAATGGTGAACGTACTTATGATTCACTTTTATGGGGCTTTTGAACAACTCAAGGAAAGTCTGAGAGATTTTTACTGAGAGAGAGGGATCATGAGCACAAAATAAAGGGTGCAAAAGCAAGTCTAGTTCAAGTGAAGGTGATGGACAAGAGCATAAAATGAAGCAGCAATGAAACCAGAAAGATCAGAGAACATCTGCGGGTCATTGGGAGCAATTTTGTAAGTTTCAATAGAATAAAGTAGAATTGTTTGCGAAATAGCTTGACGCGATGCAAAGCCATGCTGATGCAAATGAAAGTGAGGAAGTAAGTTATAAGCCAGATTGCTACAACAATCCATCTAATCCATGTTCCCTTTGCAAAGTGTAAGCTGTGGTTTCACACTACTGAATCACATGTACATGAAATACATGGAATACCTTAAAAGCATCCACAAAATAATCTAACTGCATTGCACACTCTCCTGAATACAACACAATTATTACACCAGCAACCACAAATAACTTCTTTGGTCCCTGCTGGTAAATTATGACCACAGGATGCCACTGTGTAGTTCACACTAAGAGGAATTAGTATTAGACTAGGGAAATTCAAGTAAAGCTCTATCTTTAGGCATGAGGTAACTTCTAATCAGCAGAGGTGCCAGCAAACGACCATAAACATTTCTGGCTGTGTCCTCGCCACTCCTCCCTTTCCTTTTCCCGCTTTTACTTCTCTTTTCTCTTCATCACTCACCCTGCAATCTTTTTTTCTCAACATTTTGCTGTGTCCTTCTCAATTTATTTATTTTTAAACGTTTCAGATGTTGTTCCTTCCCCATCACTCCTGCTTATTCAAAGCAGGTTTAACAATGGGAAGGTACTACTGTAGCAAAAGGGTCAAAGCAGTTAATAATGTGGATTACTAGAGATAAAATTGCCCCACTGACCCAAAATAAACCTCTATATTAGTGATTACATTGTTTTGTTGCTTTCTTTTTTTAATGACCAGTTAACACCCTGCTGTAAAGTGATGCATTATAAACAGGTTGCGTTTATCAGTGCAGACTGGCTCAGACTGATTGAAACGTGTTGGCAATCTATGTGCATTTATAAATTAGACAGCAATTATTGGCAAACCTTCGCCAATCGGTCTGAGTGTCAGTCTGAGTTAGACCATTTGGAGAGAGGCTGCCTCCCACCGGGTGATTTGTGCAATCGCCTTGCAATCGCCAAGAGTTGATCAACCTCTTGGTAGCTGCAGCTACTTGCAATCAGTTGCCAAATGTGACAAAACTCAATGCAGCTACCAGGCAATTGATTTTTCCTGGTTGCAAGGAGGTCGTCGTCCTATTGTTACACTAGTGAACAGTTTTGGTGACTGCTACCCTGCGTGAAACAAAGACCACCGGCTGACAGAAAATTATTACAACTTTTACAGGATCCCAAAGTTTTGACCGGTACTGTAAATCCAAACACCTGATTTTCTAATAAATAAATAAATAAGCCTACATAGCTGACCTTGCAGAAACACAGAATTTGACCACCAAAAAGATGTAGCAGTATTTTAACAGCTCGCACCAGCATAAATACATCAAAGCAAATGGGCAAACACACCAGAGTTTGCTTGAACCCTACTTTTAGGGTTAGTTAGTCCAACAATAATATTGTACAAAATGTGGTTACAAATTAATGCAAACACATATTAGTACAATTATAAAGAACGTTTAATGATAACTTTCAGTCCACTAGCATGGGTGTTGTTACTTACAATGCCTAACAGACAACAGAGGTGCATATGTGTCTATAGACTGTGCTTGACTGACAGCTTATTTATTCTGCTGGCAACTTTGTTGCACTTTGTTGATTTTCTAATCCCAGCATATTTCATTGGACCTTAAGACAAATTATTAACTGTGAGCATAACCAGTGCTTTTAACCTAAAGAATTAATACTGGTTTCTGCTGTGTGAGTTCATTGTCGTTTGGCGTGCTTTGTTTAGTTTAGCAACTGTCTTGTTCCACGTGAAATAATATTAATCATAGGGAGAATCTGACAAACAAAAGCAAATACCAGTCCAAAAGAAAACTCAGCATCGGACTCAGCAGCATTCGAAGAAGGTCATTTGCATCAATCCCTAGTCTCTTTCATGTCCGCAGGTTTTTAATCTTGAGCAGACTTTACAGATGCTTACACTACTTTTGGCTCAAAGACAGCTGCTTTCTATTTTTAGCACCCTTGCCCTTTTCATGAGAGAGCGAGAGAGAGAGAGAGAGAGAGAGAGAGAGAGAGAGGGAGAGCGTGAGAGAGAGAGAGAGAGCGAGGGGGGGGCTAGAGTAATCTGCAACTAATGAACATAAAAGGATGTTGAGCTGAACAGGTAAAACAATATTAAATCATTTCATTCATCTGGTTCTTCATTCCTTTTTAAACTTTAGTTTTTTCAGATTGTTTTTATGATTATTTATGTAAAGATGGTCATCTTGGCGTTTTGAAACAGGATGTGAGGAGCGAGGTGGACCTGTGAACCTGTAGGGTTACTGGCTAACAACTTGTCTGCTAAAAGTCATTACCTGGATATTCTTCATCCCTGAAACACTTTTATAGTGTCTATGATCAAGCCTTCTGCATGCTGGACCACAAAGCACGTTTTCTGCTTTTCTTCAGGTACATTTAGGGAATGCTTTGTTTACTTCATATAAATACTGAGACTTTGAGTTTTATTTGAGAAAGACAGCAGTTTGAGGAAACTCCTTTGTTTTTGTTTTAAGGACCAAAGACTGCACACTCTATCAACCTTTGAAGTTAACTGTGAACACACACCCATACATACAGGAAATTATATTTAAAAAAAAAAAAAAAGTTTTGTGCTGGCTGTCACATACCCTACAAAACAACACAGGCAGCTCTATTATGAACACAAATAGGCGTTCACTCAGAAGCACGTGCATGCACACACAAACCTAATACTCTGACTAGCGGGCAGCTCCAAAGACTTATAATGGTTGCCTTGTCGCGCCAGTTTCCTTTCTAGCCTCAGCAACAGATCTCTGCCTGCTCCTGCCAAGATACACTGTTCCTTATCAACCTTTTCAGTGCCTTGGTGCACTTCCAAGAAGACATACAATCACTGCCAGTCACTCAGGATACTGACCATTAAAATTATCTGGGTTCTGAAAGGTCTTAAATTAAAGGTCATTTCTAAGCCCTTCAGCGTATTTAGCAAATTTAAACTAATTTGCTCAGTTAGCTTTATTTTTTTTTTCTTCACGTCATCCACTGTATGGCCGTGACTTTCTTTGTTTTGAGTAGAAGGATGAAGAGTAGAGATTCAGAGATGAGATCCAGACACTGGATCCAAAAAGACGCCAAGATTTTACCCAGTTTGTGACATAAAACATCTCAATGTTCATTATATCATAATGCTCATTTATGATATGATATGAAAAGTCCAATTTTAATCTTTCACAATGGTAAAAAAAATCATTTCATATATTCCATCCATTTTCTTCCACTTATCCTTTTCAGGGTCGCAGGAGCTGGAGCCGATCCCAGCTGTCATACTGTGAGAGGCAGGATACACCCTGGAAAGATCACCAGCCTGTTGCAGCTAACACAGAGAGGCAGACACTCACATTCACACCTATGGGCAGTTTAGAATCACCAGTTACCCTAACCCCAATAACTGCATGTCTTTGGACTGCGGGAGGAAACCGAAGTACCAGGAGAAAATCCACGCAACAGGGAGAACATGCAAACTGAAAGGTCTCAGCCAAGGTGGATTCAAACCCACTGCCTTCTTGCCGCGAGGCAACAGTGCTAACCACCTTTCAAATATTCCTGCATCCCAAACAGGAAAGCTACTCACTTCTAGGTTTGTTCAAGCCCTAAAAACTGAAAGAAAATCCAGGTAGGACACATTTTTAGCAAGGCTACTAATGACCAAAAAAAAAAAAAAAAACTATAAATGAACAAAAAAGGAAAACAACTAAAAAAAAAAAGAGGTGCAATTA
>VUQK01003601.1:42189-55319 GCA_015106715.1 Bujurquina vittata | reverse complement strand
GGAGGAGGCTCTGTTATGTTCTGGGGCTTCTTTGCTGCATCTGGCACAGGGTGTCTTGAATCTGTGCAGGGTACAATGAAATCTCTTTGTGCAACAAAATATTAGGTTAAGGGTACCATCATTTCTGTCCAGGCCTGTTTCATGAGTTTATTTTTTTAAATAATTCTGTTGAAGCATGGCTGAAAAGCAATATCATACTTTCATTTGTTCATTTTCATAGAATTTTTATTTATTATTTTTGTCAGATTACAGTTATTTCTGTTACCATTGTGGGTTTTTCTTTCATTAACTGAGGGGTACCAACAATTTTGTCCACGTCTGTATCTATGGCTAATTTTACCTAACCTGCATAGCAAGATACATGCATGGCATTAACTCATTCAGTTGTAGTTGTAGGTTGTAACATATAAATATAAACTATAATGTCACTCAGTAAAAGAATAATAAAAATTCTAGCAGACTGTTAGTGCACTTGGCTGAACGAAATCCATATTATTTTTTCAGATGTTTGCATTTAAAAATGCTCCAAAAGGCGTCAACACTACCAACACCATCAACAGGGTTGGTGAAGTTGAAGCCTAGCAGCAGCTACTTTCCTGTGGCTGCTATATGTTGGCATCCACCTGTCACTCAACACCCTGACTCCGGGCTGAGTTAGTATATAAAAATGTATCCCCTGTACAGTTTTCATGTTGGAGAAATATAAATGATGAAAACTAAAACCTTTTTTTTTTTGCACTCTGCATTAGGTTCTTTTTCAGCCTGAGAAGTTGTAACTTTCCATATAAAGATTTGACATATCAACTTTAAAATAAATGCATCAATTTTTATATTTTTTTTTGTAGTGAGAAACTGTCATCATACAAACAATGTAAATGCTAACAATTAGAGGTTAAACCTATTATTTTAATGATATAATGATTGTTATCACTATCATTATATTATTACTCTATAGCAGCTAACGCTCCTATGGTATTGTAGTTATCAGAGCTCACATTCCAGTTGCATCAAGGACAATTTGTATGGAGTTAAGTAATTGAACCAAGAATCTGATGAGACAGTTTCAGCGTGGTGATTGCTTCCAGGAGACAGCAGTGCCCCAGTGTTGCTGAGAGGTTGTTTTTAATGTGATTAGCTGTCTGTTTCAAATTAAACACAAGCCAATAACAAAACTAGGGACAAAGTATCCATTGTCCTCAGCATCGCTACAGATATCCTCAGTTCTCTGTTTCTTTCTGTGCTTTGACAGCTTTTGTTTCGCCTTTCATTTTCAGCCGTCATCCTTTTAAGACACAGACAGTAGAGAAAATGTGTGTGCGCTTGCGTGTGTGTTTTTTCGGGGTGCAGGGTGGGTGAAAGGAGGGAGCACTCAAATCCCAGTGGCTCTGGGGAGCTGTCAGAACTGATAGTGCTCTATCACTTGCAAACGGAGGTGCAAAATTGGGCAGAGCTGAGCACTGCGCAAAGCAGAGGATGATGGTCCCTCTGTCCACTGGAGCCTGACTGACTGAGATGGAGAGACGTGGAAAGTGTTCTGCCAGCTACCTCACAACTTGAACTGAACAAGCCAGAGAAATTTAAAAATCAACACAAAATATTCAGAATACAGTAAATGGCAACTGGGAGTACAAAATCATGTGAATCTATTAATGCAAATAGCTGACTGCAGCCAAGGCTCATATTAACAGACAGACAACAATATGATTAATTTCTTGCAGAGCTAGGTGAAAAGTTCAACATCAGCCCCTTAGCCTCATGCTAAACCACCAGCTTCAGCTGGGAGATGGCTAATTTTGCTTAAAGGAAATAGCCCTTACAACACACAACTTCCTCCACTTGGATTGTCTTTTTTAAAAAATCATTGCACATATAACATGATAATATTTAAAGAACTAAAAATGTAATGTCTCAACAAGACAGAATTGTTATTTTTAGTATCCACTGCCAGCTGACTTCTCACTCTAACTTCACATTCAACAGAAAGACATGAAAATCTGTTGGAAAGCTGTAGGAAAAAGAAAGCACAAATAGGCATACTAACACAAAATGCTCACATATGACTCCAAAATGTTTAGCCACTAGGAATCTGGTCATTTTTGCAGTGTTAGCATCACACGCCGCCCAATTCCAAAAAGTTGGGATACTGTGTAAAATGTAAATAACAACAGTCATAACCCCATATTTTATTTACATATGGAACATAGAAAACATATCAGAATATATAAATATATAAAATAAGACTATTCATTGTTTCTTGAAAAATATTAGCTCATTTTGAATTTGATTGCAGTAATGTGTCTCAAAAAAGGCAACAAAAGGCTGATATGTGAGTGGCACTAAAAAGAAAAAGCTGGAGGAATATTTTGCAACTAATTATGTTAACTGGCAACAGGTCAGTAACTTGACTGGGTATAAAAAGAGTTTCTCAGAAGTAAAGATAGACAGACGTTCTCCAGTTTCCATCCAACCATCCACTCACTTCAGCTTATCCTTTTCAGGGTGGCGGGCGGGCCAGAGCCTATCCCAGCTGACATAGGGCGAGAGGCAGGGTACACCCTAGACAGGTCGCCAGCCTGTCGCAGGGCTAACACAGAGACACAGACAACCATTCACACTCAAATTCATGCTCTCATTCACAAATATGGGTAATTTAGATTGGCCAATTAACCTAACCACAGTAGGGGCATGTCTTTGGATTGTGGGAGGAAACCGGAGTACCTGGGGAAAACCCACGCAGACACGGGGAGAACATGCAAATTCCACACAGTGAGAGAGGCCCGGGCCAAGGTGGAATCGAACCCAGGCCTTCCAGATGGTATTCAAACTGTGAGGCAGCAGTGCTAACCACCCCGCAAACATTCTCCAGTTTGCAAAATAAAAAATCTACAAATTGTGGAACATAAAATTGTGAAGACTTTGAATATGTCATGAGCTACAGTACATAATATCATCAAAGGATTGAGAGAATCTGGAGAAATCTCTGTGCAAGGGACACGAATGAAAATCAGTAGTGGATGCTTGCAATGTTCAGGCCCTCGGGCACCTTCATTGAAAAGGAATGATTCTGTCATGGAAATCGCTGCACGGGCTCAGGAACACAGGAACATTGTCTGTGAACACAGCTCATCGTGCCATCCACAAATGCAGGTTAAAGTTCTATCATGCAAAGAAGAAGCTATGTGTGAACATGATCCAGAAATGCTGCCATCCTCTTTGGGCCAAAGCTCATTTAAAATGGACTCAGGCAAAGCAGAAAACTGCTCTGTGGTGAGACAAATGGAAATTTTAAATTATTTTTTGAAAACATGGATGTTATGTCTTCTGCACTAAAGATGAGAGGGACCATCAGGCATTTTATCAGTGCTCAGTTCAAAAGCCTGCATCTCTGATCATATGGGGTACATTAATGCCTGTGGAATTGGCAGCTTGGGAAGGCACCATCAATACTAAAAGGTATATTTAGGTTTTAGAGCAACATTTGCCCTTACCCAAACATCATCTTTTTCAGGGAAGACCTTGTATATTTTTGTGAGATAAAGCTAAACCATATACTGCATCTGTTACAGCAGCACAGATTCATTGTAGAAGAGTCTGATGCTGGAGTGGCCTGCTTGCAGTCCAGACCTTTAACCGAATTAAACATTTTGCGCATCACAAGGGAAAATGCAACAAAGAAGACCCGGAACTGTTCAGCATCTAGAATGCTTTGTCAGACAAGAATGGGAAAATATTCCTTTCCCAAAAGTCCAGCAGCTGCTCTTCTCATTTGCAGACTGCTGTTTAAAAGAAGAGGGGATGCTACACAATGATAAACATGGAACTGTCCCAACTTTTCTGTGTTTTATTGTGAATAAAATATGAGTTTATGGGATTTGCAAATCATTGGATTCTGTTTTTATTTACACTTAACTTATTATTCCAACTCTTTTTGGAAATTGGAGTCGTAAGTGAAGCTTTCATAAAATAAAGTACTATTCAAAAATGATGACTGCTGATCCTGCATATCAAGAGAATCATCTAAAGAACATTAAATGTGGTTGAAACGCCCCAAAAGTTTCACTGTAGGTTTTACATCTCTGTGTTGGCAGCAGCTGAGGGCAGAGGCATTGTGTTTTTAGGCTGTCCATCCATCTGATTCTTGTCTGGAACACCTGGAGGGAATTTAATTACATCTATCAAAGAGGACAACTTGGACTGACGAATGAACTTATTAGGACATAGTGGTCAAAGGTCAAGGGTCACTGTGACCTTACAAAACACTTTTTGGCCATAAGCCAACAATCCACAGGCTAATTATGATGACACTTCACACAAATGCCTAATACCATAAATCGATGGGTTAGTGATGAGGTCAGAGGTCAAGAATTGACAGACACAGAGAACTGCAACTCAACTGGCTGGCAGAAGCACATAATTCAAATTCTTTTTCGAGATGCTCCTGCAGCTCTCACTGCTTCTGACAACTGCGAGCACCTCCCGCAGTTTTATTAAATTAAATTTGTATTACAAATTATACATACGACACCACACTCAAAAATAAAATTCAGCACATGCACACATACTCATGCACTTTTGAGTGCTCCTCAGTGAACACGCTGCATACTGGAAACTATTAAAATAAGTCAGTGCTACGACACAGCGAAGGCCTTTCCATTAAAATCCAAACAAAATCCTTTTAATATAGAATGAACTAATTAGTGGAGACATTGTCACAAGGCTTCTTTGCCAGATTAAAGGAGAATAGTCTTAGCATTATATAGACAAATGTACTGGGACACCTACACATATACCTACAGGTACAATGCTCTGCCCATTATACCTGTAGGTACTGTATAATAGACACTCATGCCATGATGCTCCTGAAATGTAGTTTTTAAGCTGATGTTAATGCCAGACAAGATTTGGAACACTTCAATCAGCAGAGTCAGCAGAGCATTGGTGACTTTTATGCGCTATATGCTTCAGCACCGGGAGATCCCGCTCTGAAAACACTTCTTAAAGTTTAAGAATGTATTATATGCGTCACACATGTACCGTGCCATACAAGGCAAACAAGTGCCTTGTAGCATTGGTCTTATGCAGCCATAGTATAAGAATCAATAAATGTTGTATTGCCGAGAAAAAAGCAATAGTTGTTACTTTCATGAGCAAATTATAGTATGATATATAAGTCTTGTAACATTAGTATGTAAATTGTAAACAATTACTATTGGAGGAAATGGGAAATTTTGGTCTTTTTTTCTATTTCTTTTTCAAATGGGTTTCTTTACTATTGTAGTTACATTTAACAAATATATTAACTGTGAATGTTTCTGTTTTTTTACTGCTGTTCTCTTAGGTGCCTTTTTTAAAAGTAGGTTTTTACTAAAGCTGCATCCAGTGGCCCCTCAGCTGTTATATACAGTACATTGGTGCTGCTATGACACTACATTGTATGAAGAGAGAGGTGATACAGCATGTGAAGCTGTCAAACAACAGGAAGAATAGCTGTGTTCTTGGCAGACCTGCCTTAACCAGCTGCTGTGTGGAGGCAAACACTGTAAATGCACAGTGTGTGCAGGCTGGTGTGGATATGTGTGATCTCAAGAGCGCCTCTTAATAGACAGCAGTGTGAGATAAGTTGTTCATATTTTGTACTTCCAATTTTGCATGGTTCTGACATTTGTATATAATCATGAAACGCTTTAAGATGATGTAAAGTATTTATAGTCACCACATTTATATTAATGAATAAAAGAATATGGACAAATTTGTCTTTTTTTTTATATCCTCCTTGGAAGTGCAGCTACTATAAAGATGCTGACAGACCCCATGGAGGTGGTAAAAGTTGTTTTATTTTCTAACTGTAGTGACAGCTACAAGGAACAACTTCTGCTTCAAAGCCTTCCAATTACTGGAATCTAGTTTCCTACCTTAGGTGTAGCAAATTCAAACAGTTTGGGCGTCTGCTTCCCCGTGTCTTTTGTTTTCATGAGGAGGACGGGCTGCCATGAGACTTTACAAGGTGTGACAGGGGTCACGCTGTGTATGATCTTCCCACACTCAAAGCTTTTATGAGTCCCTTTAATGAAGATGTGCAAGGATCTGGCTACATGAAGCAAACATCATTTCATCTCTGATCATCTGTGAGTATCTGTTTCATACTGAACATCGTTATTTCTCATTTACAGTACAGTTTCTGCTTTTCACACCCTTATGTGGTAGCAGTAATTGGATTTTTGCTTTTGTTTTTTAGAAAAATCAACCTCTGTCCCACGAATAATAACAGCCACCACGTACAGCACAGTTTCACCCAACACAGACGGCATGCATGAAATAACCTTAACTCAGCCTCTCTGCAAACGGCTTCCTGTGTGTGTGCTGAGGCATTCGGTGGTTTCTCATGAAGATATCTCTGGTTGGTCACACACAGGAAACCAAGATGCTTTCCAGGGTTGAACCAAAACACAGCTCAAAAAAAAACCCAACTTGTTTGCCTTCTAAGACAAACAAGTGTCATCTTGACTTAACCAGCACCTTGCATGGAGGAAAAAATAGAACAGAGTCACTCTCAACTAAAGCTGCTCAGGAACCACTTGAAGCCACGCTACGATTATACAACTCCTTTTAAAACACATAAGTGCTATGCTTCTTGTCAAACAACTACATTTTTGCTATGCTCTGAACACCGGCACAGAGCTTGAGAAAGTAAAAATTTAAAAAATATATAAAAATGCTGCCACTTTTGCTGTGCCAGTGAAAGGAAACTATGTCTGCCTTTTGAAAAATACTACTAAACAAACAATTAACATCAAACAATAGAAAATAACAGTTCTCGTTTAGCCTCAGTATAAACAGGAGATTGCCAGCAGTCTCAGTAGAGGAAAAGGGATGTTGTAAAGATATCAAAGTTGAGCAATAACGCTTCTCCGTCTGTGTGGCTGCTCTGGCCTCTGATCTCTGTCCTGGCTTCCCCTCTTCTCAGCAACATATGGCTGTCAGTACTAAGTCTCTGAGGAGGCATCTATTTGCCAATAGTTGAGACTTAAAATATTGCAAAAGTTGCTTGTCTTGTCAAGCACTTGCAACAGAGGGATTTGATAAATGCTTACACAGACAGTGTTACTGTAACAACCTTTAACTTCTCACCGAAAATAAAAATTGCACTGCTATCTCTGCTGCTTATAATAGACAAAATGATAGTCTGATACATTATTTTAATCTTAGACGTCTTTATTGTCAAAGGGATCGAGCAGAGTGGGTTTAAACAGGTGTCATGGTGGTGGATTTAACTCAGTTTTCTGCTTTCAAGTCGATCTATTCTACCGTCTGTCAGACATTTAACACAATGCTATGGAGATTCAAACCCACATGGCAGCGGTGTCATCTTTGCAACATTATCCCTTCTTATCAAGCCTTTCTTCTTCCTCCTTCTTTCTGTTTGATACTTCATGCCCTTGCTCCCACTCCAGTCTACTCTTCCTCCCCTGCCACCACTCGCCGCGCCCGATCTCATCCTCCACCTCTGTGTCCTCTAACCACTTGACACCTTTTCAGATTCATCCCCATCAGTTGGCAGACAGCGTGCATTTCAACCGCAGGGCACAATGCAGCGATCCTCGTGAATCAATGGCAGATAAATCAATGCTATCTCTTTTTTCCATGCCTCTGCTGCCATCGATTTTTTTTTCTGTTACTTTGCTGTTTGTGGAGTCTTGAACTTTGCTCAATTAAACTGAGTTGACTTTCAGGAACAAATTGTAACAGCATACGGCTTTCAGCTCTGAGACGGACACTAATGTTAGTCCGGATGGGGAGTTTTATTTATGAGATGCCCCATTCAAAGAGATTCTGCAGTGATTTCTGTAGAAGCCTGAACCTGGATTTACTGGTATTGTGAACCTTCTCTCAGATGAGGCATGCAAAAGGCTTGTCTTTATTTCTAGGTCTTTCATTTTGAACCACAGCTAATACCTAAAACAGAGACAAAGCAAATATCCTTTGATCATATTTACTAAGAAAGAAGGAGGCCCAATTAGCATGTGAATAACCCTTGCTTTGGTGTTTTAGATAAACGCTCACAGATTTTTTGGCAGGGGAAATATCTCATGTGATGATTTCATATCCAATCTCCAGGCTCAAGATCCTGTCACTGGAAGGGAATGATTTCTGGAAAATGCACAGACTCAGACATATCATTTTGAAAACTACATTTAATATAGCCCACAGAAAATTATCCACTGTGATATTTCACTAGTCTCCCCCATAAATAATTCATTGTTTTTTGTGCCCTCATGCTGCCTTGGGGATTGGAACAGCTGAGTGTTTTCACAACGTATTTGTGTCCAATCTTCTGCGTATTGGGCGTACTCTAATCAAACCACAGTAAACATGCCTTGAATGTTTGTTGAGTCATCTGCTTATCAGCTAATCAAATGGCTTATTTGCTTGCCTGCCTGACTGACTGCCTCACTGGAGCACTGCACAGCCCTGGTTGAGTATTTTTCAATTAATTGTTCATCGGTTTGATTGACTATGCAGCCACACAGTGCATGTGATATGAATGAACTCCACAAGTTTAAAAATGTATGCTTTGTAGGTCCACTGCAGAATAAAGTAAGAGATGTGATTGAAGCAAATGCATTTAGGAAACTGACAAAATCAGGCAATCCATTGTTCTGGCAATTCTCTCTCTCTCTCTCTCTCTCTCTCTGTGTCTCTCTCTTTCTCTCCCACACACACACACACACACACACACACACACACACACACACACACACACACTGTTTTATTATTTGACATCTAGGTGTAAGACCACATAAAAGATCCCGTGTGTACATACAGTATGTACCTGTTTTTCTGTGAAAGAACGAGCACAAAAGTGCAAGTCATAGAGAAAATTTCAAAGGCAGAAGCCAGGACAGCGACATGGAGCTGCCAGGGATTGGTGAGCAATCAGATAGGGCAGAATTGATGACCTGGCTCACGATGGATTTCTTGGAGCGGGCTGCCAGACCGAGGTAATACTTTCAGGCTCTTATCAGCACTGGCATAAGCTGAGTGCTGCATCACCCACTTCCCAGCGTCAGCTTATTATGAGAGTCCATGATGTGTGATTGCTTGTACTGCCTTTGTGTGTCCCAGGGTCTGTGTGCCCCGGACACTGTTGGCAAGAAGAGGGAAATACTACAGGCTTCTGTCAGAGTAAACTGTCCACTTCCCCACTGTTGTAATGACATTTTTTATTCTTTTTCTTTCCTTCTTTCTTTCTTTTTTATTTTTTGGGGCAAAAATAGGTGTTTTGTGAGGTTTCCTGTGACTCATAAGCTGGTGGTGTCAGTGATGGAATTCTGCAAAGTTAAGTAGACACTCACAGACATGTCATACTTTTTAAAGCTGCTCTTGTTGAAATGTAGGTGATTTAACAGCAGAAGCAAATGAAAAAATTGAAATTTGGGGAAAAAAAATGTCATCTTAATACATCACATAGTACACCTGAGCTCACAGAGAACAACAATCTCCATGTATAATCATCAGACAACAATTTTGGATATTATAATATTATAAAATGAACTGTAAAAGGTGTATTTTCTATGTGGAATAGTTGTCGTATTGGTGTTACAACGTAATTAAGTTAAATAGCACTTATCAATCTATTATCTCCCAAGCTGAAAGCCTTTCAGCTTGGGATGAGCCTTTCTGCTTGGGGTCATTCTTTCTCAACTTTAGAGATGCCTTTAGATTTAAACACAGGTCTTCCAATTAAAGGATGTTGTTTTAACCTTCAGCTGCTGCCAAAAAATGGATGAAACGCTGTAATGGATGAAAGAGTAGGCTAAGATCTGAATCTGAATTCTGCTGTAGCAAATTTATTTTAAAGTTTTTTTTTTTTTGCGAATAAACAACGTGGTTTCAGACACCTAGACGCCGCGCATCTCTATGGTAACAGTCCTCAATTACCAATGATTGGCTAACCCGTGGGAATGTTTCTATTCCCTCAGTACGGTGATTGGTCGGTGGGCGGTCTGTGCAGCCTGACAGTCTGCAGCGTTCCGGGTTATTGTCAGTCTCGGCAGCTCGGCAGAAGGGCAGGACCGCATCCCGGAGCTGCCAGAAGTAGCTAGCTCTTTATCCAGACGTAACCTTTTCCTGTTTGGTTAATATACCAAAGAGAGCCTTTCGGGGCTTTGCTGTCAAGGTTACTTCACAGGCTCACCTGGAAATTTAAGTCTAAATCGGGAGGCAACACATCTCAGAGCGTCTGCCGACAGCACGGATAAAGTGACGGACGGAGCAGAGCCTGCTCACCGGGATTTTACATCGCATCGCATCAGTTTAGGATATTCAGGCAGCTACTTTGGCCCAGCCTTGATCTCTTTCAGGGTACCTCCACACAATATTGCCTAGATTAAAACATTTGAATGATACATTTCTCATAAGGTCGTCAATATTGAGCGGGCGGACCACTAAACCCATGCGTAACAGCGGGGGATTTTGGAATACTGCGTAGCCGCTAAACCACCCAGTCTCTCGGTTAAGAGTTCTGTTATTTGGAGATATCTTCAAGCGAGAGGAAGATCAACCGGGACCTTGTACCTACTTTTATTCGGAGGCTAAACGGTGAAAACCCGAAGCACACTTGGTGCGCAATCCTTCTGAGGACGCTCTTGAAATTGCCGACCTGCGCTTTTGCCCTCGACAAAAATTGGCAGCCGAGTCGAGAAAAAAAGGCAAAGCTTATTAACTTTGCATGCTAGAGGCTAGAGTGTGGAATCTAATTTGCAGGGTTACCGCTACATTTGCATACCATCGGAAGACGAGGATAAACTTAATCAACATTTGACATCGACAAAGCAGCAGCTGGATTTGGGGGAAACAGAATGAATCCGTTTTAATTTGGACCACAGAAGTATGAGGCAGATTGCTCAGTGAATGCTACAATCTGCATGGAGTTCTAGTGTACACTACGGAGCAATTTATGGTAAATATATTTAAATTTCTACTACTCTTGTAGATTCGGAATGTTACAGGTCATTAAATTTTTGTTTTATTTTATTTTTACAACCTTTATCGTAGTTTGTGCCAGAGCTTGGCTGGATCATTTTTTTGGGGATGGTCGCCGAAACGGAGGAACGCCTGAAAATAATGATTGTTTCTAAAAAAAAAAAACCGCTTCCCTTTTTTTCATGATGTTGCTCGTAAGGCTGACGATGTCTCAGATTTAAACCCTTTGTTCCCATGCTTGACCCACAGGAAGTGTTGTAAAAATCGACTTGTTAGAGAGCCGCTGCCGAATGGCTTGAGGAACTGCTTTGATGTGTAATACTGGTCTTTTCAAGTATGGGTAGCAATTAAGTATACTGTCGAGGCCAGTGCACCGCAGGCAGGCATCACACACAGGGGTATGTGGCACTAGAAGAGTTGCGGCTCAGAGCAAAAGGTGCGAATTTCTCATCTGTACGCCCCCGTGCGTCACTGCGCGCAGGCAGGGGAACAGTGTCTGCTGCAATTAGTGATTTTTCACCCTGGTGTGTTAATGATGTACAGTCTCTTTTTTTTCCCCTCATTTTGTTCCTGTATAGTGTAGCAGGCTTTCATAGAGAAACTCAAAAAATTGATGGAGATTTGTGCCTAACGCTGTAAAAGTTTCCACTTTATGCTCAGTGATCGGGATGCTGCTGCACTGAGGTCTGGAGACAATTTATCATTGTCCTGTGAATTGTTCGGCTCACGTGCCCTCTGCAGCCCCCAGCCTCTGGTGCAGCCAGAGGAAGTCTGATTAGCTTAAATGTAACTGAACATTTTGACTAGGAATTGGCTGATAAAGTTTCATTTGCTTCCTGTGAACTTTGAGCCTTATGGGTTGCTGAGGTTGCTTTGCAGTATTTAGCTCCATCCCTCACATTGCATGTAAATGAGCCTCCACATTATGCTGACTGTGCAGTGAAAAAGCCACACACAGTATGTTTTATCATTAGACTACAAGCATCCTCACATTTTTATCTTCAAGTCATTCTCTCTCCAGCAGCCCTGCACATAGGCAGCTCACAGAATGTAATATGGGCCCCTACAGCAGGGCAGGCGCCCCCACAGTCAGGGCACCTGACATAGAGCCTTCCTGGCTGTATTGAATAAAACATCCAGTGATGTATGAGGCAGGAGCTGCACCCGAGGGGGCAGAACTGCCTCATTTACTTCCTCCACTCTGCGTCTATGACCTGCTGAGCAAATTGTGCTCATATTAGCTCTGCGGCTGCTCCTCACCTAAACAAATAGTCTCCCCAGCATAATGCTTGCCTTAACTCAACATGATGGTTGGACAAGGCAGGGGAGAATGGAAAGGCAGAGAGGCTTTAATATTTAGGTCACTGAATTACCTTTTTGAGATTGTAGTTGTTGTTTTGACTGCTTTTTGGCTTGCTTTTAGATTTTTCTTTTTTTGTAACCCTGGAGCTTCAGGGGTCCCGCTGCCAGCTCAAGACTTTATCCACATTTCATTCCTCTCGCTTTCACCATATTTACTTTTGCTCTTCTGTCTCTGCGTTGGTAGCACTGGTTTTGGTGCTTCACACGTTCAAAGTGATTTTATGGCGTTTTCCACATTACTCCTTACTTGATCATCAAATCAAATGGATGTAAGTTACTTGAATAAAATCTAATCTGTTGTACTTTAATTGAGCTGCCAACAGCTGGAAAGTGGAGAACATACTTTAGCAACGCGTTAACAAAAACATGCCAAAATAACCCTGAAATTTTATAAGTCTGGAACTCAAATAGCATATCAGCTTGATTGATTGATTGCATTTGGGCTCCTTGCTGTATTCTTTGCTTATTAAAGTGCCTGCCTGGAGTGAATAAGTCAGCTCCACTCATGAATATCGTTAAAGTCGCTGAAGTTTAATTTCCTGTGCTGTGTATTAATCTTTTTTAATCCCTGCATGGTTTGATTGTCTCAACACCTACCCAGAGGCACCAAAACTCATTTTGACACTTAAGATGACTAAAATAGTAGATACACGTGTGTGTGTGGGTGTGTGTGGGTGTGTGGGTGTGTGTGTGTGTGTGTGCGTGCGTGCGTGTGTGTGTGTGTGTGTGTGTGAGAGAGAGAGAGAGAGAGAGTGCGTCTTTACTCAAGATCTACTGACCCCTCG
>VUQK01003601.1:24492-42169 GCA_015106715.1 Bujurquina vittata | reverse complement strand
TAACACTCGCACCTTAAATATAACTGGTTTCAAAATGATACCAATTAGTCACAGTCTGGAGTCCTGGTGTGTGTGTGTGTGTGTGTGTGTGTGTGTGTGTGTGTGTGCGTGCGTGCGTGCGTGCGTGCGTGCGTGCGTGCGTGTGTGTGTGTGTGTGTGAGAGAGAGAGAGAGAGAGAGTGCGTCTTTACTCAAGATCTACTGACCCCTCGAGTGTCTAAGCTTCTGTCCAGTCTTGTGTGGACTTCATTACTGAGACTGCAAATGAAATAATTTTTTTTAAACAGCTTTTTTTCCCCACAGAGTCCAATTATAGAATATGAATTTAAACATGAAATTCATATTCTTTTCCTTCCAAAGAAAAGAAAAGACAAACAACTCTTGTTGTTAGCTGATATCATAGGAAATATCATTGGACTCAAAGCCGCCGCCGCAGCAGCAGCTCATTAGGTATCTGATCAAAGTGTTTCATATCAGCGAAAGTCTATATCACTTCTTGTTTTAAGACTTTTCATGTTAAGCCAAACAAAACAGAGTTGCCCTTTCTTGTTCTTTGCAGTTTCACTTGTTTTGATATAAACTCTATTGTCCCTGTACAGAGATTTGTTTTGCACATCAGTACCTGGAATGTGGTGATAGAACATGAAAAGAGAAACAAAAAACAAGCCCATTACGTGGAAATGGGGCTAAGAGAAACAAAGACACCTTTCAGCCAGTCAGTGTGAAAAAAAAATGCAGGTGAAAGGGATGTCCAGTTTCCAGCAGAGTTGATGGCGATGGTGGGATTTTTTGCAGGCAGGATTATCAAGAATGCTTCTCGTACTAGTGCGTGCAGGTAGCACTACCATACACCACCAGCTCTTTATGCTTTACTTTGTTGTCCTTTTGCGTGACATGATGATACACATCAAACCATTATTCTGACTATTTCAGCACCAAAAAAAAAAGAACTTTCATGCTCATTAGCTGTACTGACAAAGTCAAATGAGCATCTCCAATATTCTTCCCAGTCTGTTGATGTGCCCACATTGTCATGGTTCAAAACACAGTAATCAAAAGAAGAAGATAAAGAAATACTAATTTTATCAACTGCACACTCAATATACAGTATATAGTATGAGAAAAGCGCTTTATACTGCTAACCTTGTGAAAAGCAATGAAATCACAGCACTTCATACCTAATGACATCAACACTTGTGCGAAATATGAAACCAGAGTGAGATTTTTTTTTAATACATCATAAAGAATTAAGTGAGATGTGGTAGTAAATTTTAAATACAGTGCAGCCTTCTTGGTTTTATAAACATGCACTCTAGCATTTAAATGAAAATTTTCTGTGTGATGCAGAGGAACTACACTAACACTAAGTTACAGCAGTGTGATTGCGTGCGGTCCTTTGGTGTTTCTGCTGAGTGGTATCTGTTAGTGAGAGCTTGCTTCTCTGTCCACTGATCATTTTCACTTATTTTTTTGTAAGTTTTACCTGCCGGCTACTCTCCTCATGAGAGCTTGGCAGCTCCTCATCAGGGTTATCTGCAACCACTTAGCGCATGATGGACAGCAATGATCCTCCGACCTCCTCTCTCTTTTCCCCTCTCACCCACTGTCAGGCTGAATGGAAGTCATGTCTCAGCAGGGCTCGAGGTTAATGTCTAGTCTTTCATTTCGAAAGGTTAGGGACAGCCAGCCTTTTTTTTTTTGGTTAAAAAAAAATACTCGCGTATGTGAAATACTGCAGTTCATACGTGGTTAATGAGTACAGTAGTGTGGAGAGCCTGAGTACTGTGCAGTTCATAGTTTATTCCATAGCACAGCCAGCAAAGTGAGGGGTGGCATGCTCCTTGCAAAGAGTTCTTGGGGGAAGAAGGAGAATAAAGCAAATCTGACAAGCTCTCCAACAGCGAATTTGCTCTCCTTAAAAACAATGCCGCTCTTGCCTTCCTCATGGTCACATTGATTTGTTCTGGGTGACAGTGCAGGCTGCTGTGAAATCACCCCAGCGCCATTGATCTCAAGGAGAAGAGGAGGAGAGGGAATGAGAGCCTGGCGACAGAGAGCAACATGGGAAAATCCACAGCGTGCCCTCCTCAACCTTAAACAGTAATAAAATGAAGGCCTTGGTTACTATCAGATCAGCCCCTGCTGTACTTCTTCAGCCACTGTATCGCAGTCTAGTCGGCGCTTTGATTTGTTTTGGAGGCCCCTACATGCTGTTTGATTTGCTATTGTGCCTCACCGTGTTTCACATTATCAGCTGAACTCTTTATTGCCACTGTTTTCCATGCCAGAAGCAAGGCTGTTTTTATCTCATGCAGGCCTCTGATTAATCTCTGCCTCTATGCTGGTGTACTTTAATCTTGAATGGGAGATATCTGATTCTCCTCGGCTATTGAGGAAGATCAAACTTTAATGGAACAAGGAACTGCACATCATCCTAATCTCCATCTCTCCCTGCATTTTGGTTGACTGCTCTCCCTTGGGCTTTGTAGCTTTCTGCAGAAGCAGGAAATATATCAGACAGATAAGATGTTTTCTCTTCATGCTTTGGTAATTTATTCCCTGTTGACAATGGCCACCACTTTACATCTCAGCTGTTTGATTAGCTGGTTGAAGGAGCCGCGGGTAAAAAAAAAAAAAAGAGAAACTGGGGGGCGAGTTGATTGACGCTTACAAATGGTTGTCCTGTATGACCTAAATGTGTGAAACTTTTCTAGAGGCTTTAATTGGGGTTTCTTCACAGTTCAGTCCATCCACAGCCAGATGTGCTAGCCCACTCTATTTATTGACATGCCAGAGAAGGGGGGCATGTGTAGCCTGAGGAGAGATATGTCAGCTGCATGGATATATCAAGGTTCAATGCTTTTGATTACACCACAGTCATTTCAGGAATTAGCTATTGACCGCTTTTTTTTTGTGTCCATTCACGTTGCCATATCACTGAATAACACTGTACATTATGCTGACCAGCATCCGGACTGTGACTGGCTCGATGCATATTGTTGCAAATGGATAACACTTACGGGGTGTCACACCTCCCGCAGACGGCTTGCGTCTGTGACAAAAAGAGGCTATTACCCAATTCTAAGGCGGTTGCTGTAAGGTAATGAAATTTCCACTGACTGGAGAAAACAATGTTGTCTGGTCTGCACTGTAATTGCAGAAGCCACCTCGCCATTTTCCCCGAGTTCAGCGTGAATGCAACACGATTTAATAAAACTCTGGAGATTTTTATCATTTATTGCCAGGCCTGGCAGCCGCATCAGGGAGAGTAAGCTGAGGCTTGCACAGATAAAACTCATTCAATTTACTTGTTGAATTTTAACTGCGAGGCAGAGACCATTTGCAAAAGAGCTGCCATATGACCCATAGGAACATGTTTTTATGGGGATAATGTTGGTCAGCTATATTGTTAATATAAAACCACCATTTCTTTAATCTAAATGGCAGAGTCATTTTCTCTCCTGGTATTATTTGTGTCAGAAAAGGGTTGAAAATCCTTGGGATATTAGGCCCTGGGGCCAAAGAACTTCTGTGTGCCTGCTTCCACTCACATACAAAAACATAGGAACACTGACATGAGGACATGTATGGAGACACACACACACACACACACACACACACACACACACACTCCTAGCCCTGTTTTATTACCTCCTGCCTGCTGCTGGAATTGCTTTCCTCCCTCGAGTGAGCCAGGCAAAGCCGGCTTTATTGTGTTAACCTATTTGTGTGTCAAGAGCGATTGCAGCGTTCTTTATCTCTGTTTGTATTCGGACGGGGAGACGGCAGAGAGAGAGAGGGAGAGAGTGAGCAAGGAAGAGAGAGTGAATGAGTGGCGGGGGTGGGTGGGGGGTGTGGTGGGGTGGGGTGCACAGGAGCCAGGCAAGCCACCGGAGTTAGACGGATGGCCGGTCACCTCGCGCTCCACTCTGGAGGATAATGACTGGTTGCTTAGCAATGACCCACCCCCATCCACTCCCAGACTTGCATCCACAGTAATCACTTTTTTCCTCTAAAAGATTTCATATATAATTATAATGGGGCTTTTCATTTATTTAGCAGAGTGGGGTGAGGATGTGAGCTGGAATTGGGGATTTTTGTGTGGCGGTGCTTGTCAACTAGAGGCTTTTGTGCAATGCAAAATTGTGTGTGTGTGTGTGTGTGTGTTTGTAGGATACCGTCTATATCTGCTTTGTTGGTGGAGTTTGACCAGGATTGTGACTAGGCCACAGCTATATTTCCTGCCACATAGCTGCCGCTGTACAACCTTTGCCCCACATAATGCAGCATTAGTGACATTGTAGGTGCACAAATACACACATTCACATCTCATGTTTTTTGATGGGCGACCGGAGGCTATCAGTGCTGCTTCATGTGAGCTCTTAGTTTTATTAACATTTTTATTGAGTTGAACAAATTGCTGACCTTTTATGGTATAATGAATAGCCTGGCCTGCTAAGGACAAATTCGAGTTTTGGCAGAAGTGACTGGCATCCGTCCCAGCTGTTTAATTCAGGATTTACAGTGTGTTTATTCAGCAGGTGACATCATTTAATACAGTGGAGTGTTTCCCAACATTTCAGCTCTTTTTCAGCTTTTCTTTCTTTCTTTTTTTTTTTGAATCTTAGTCCTCAGTCCAGTTGTAATATGATTGTTACCTGCACTCTTTTCTTTTACGTCTATATAAATTTAGATAACTGGATTTTTAGGTGGCAGAATAATGGTATATCTGAACATGGCCCCCAATTTAAACTGACTTTCATCACCAGCAGCCACTGATGTTGGCACAAATTCCTGAGTCAGCTAGTTGTTTTTTTGTTTTTTTAATAATAATTTTCTTCCCTATTTTTTTCCCCTTTCCTCTTTTATGAGGAAGTAAAAATTCATTTGAAAATCCCCCACAAAGTTCATATCAAACTTTTACTTGCTTATGATGATGATAAAGTCACTGCTGCTCAAACAGACCTTGCGGATCAAATTAAATGCTTTGACTTGCGCTCGCATAGCCAGTTGGTGGTGCATTTGTTTATTTCTGGATTGACGTATTACAGCTACACTTTACCAAAAAAAACAAAAAAAAAACTGTGTTGTTATTGGAGCTTCTTTAAAGATCGTCAGCCGCGCCTGATATTTGCCCATCTGTGCTCTTTCTCCATATCCTCTTTGGTGCCATCTTTCCTTATCCGGGCTCATGCACCATTGCTAAAATTGACAGCTTCGTATGTCCTGGGAACTTCATACAGATAAACTAAACATACATCACTACCCCCCCCCTCAATCTCAGTGCCATGCTTCTGTAGCTGCATCTATAGAACAGCTGTCCAGCTGTCACAGCAGCGCACCAGTCAGCCGCTCTCCAAGGCAACATCTGTAGAGACTGAACACACAGGGGCAGCCTGCCGTTCCCTGCTTGTCCCCAAAGACCGTGGAAGTGTGTCAGGCCTTTTGGCTACACATTAACGCTGACCACATCAACCGTATCACTGGGTTTTGATTGAATGTCATCTGCTTCTGTGCCACTTAAATGAGCTCTGCGAGGCATCAAACTGTTGTTTTTTTGTTTTTGTTTTTTTGTCACTGACTTACAGTGATCTGCCACTGAAGCTTCCTGTTGTCTCAACAGTAGTTAAAAACAAAACATGTGACTATGCAGCCAAAAAAAACCACCACCGCATTATCGTATCCATTAATAGTCATCTGTGTGTGTTTGTGTGAGTGCTTGTGCACACATGTGTGTAAACAAAATCCCAGCGAGCAAGGTGCAATGGCCTGGAACTGACGAGAACCCACTGGGAGAGTCTCTCCTTGATGTAGCCCCCCCCGTCCCACCCCATCTTTCCCTCCTGGCAGCAGTGCACGATGGTGAGGCGGGGGGCACGGAGCCATGTGAGTGGGGAGATGAACAGATCTGCGGTCCCCTCTGTCAGCCACAAAGTAGGATCAGGGAGAAAGCGTGGAACTCTCTCCTGGGATGAGCAAAGGGAAGAAAGGAGAAAACAGCTGTTAAGTGTTTTTCTCTCACTTCTTCACCAGCTCACTTGTGTTTTTTCCATACTCTCTCATCTCCTCTAAGGCTGTCATTAGCTTCTGTTACACAGTTTTTAAATAACTTTTTGAACAGTTTGGGGCATTTGATAACAGTAGAGGTTGTGCATATCTGTTTGTGTTTGCACATGTGCTATGGACGCTACAGTTACGCAGTATGGCTCTCAACCGTTAGGCCACCAAGTGCAACACTGTTGTGTTTTTTTAGGGGTTTATCTCACAGATTGTAAATAAAAGCTGGATATAGTTTTTGCGTCTGAAAAGTGAGGCCAATGCAGAATTGCTGTAACATTCTTTTTAATGGCAACCAGGGGGAGGTTTATCAGGTTGGAAAAGTCTGATTCTACAGAAGTCTGTGGGTAAACAAACCTACTTCTCACTTCGCCTATGACCACAGTTGACAGTTGCCAGCCATTTATTTGTGTCAGTCACTAGTTTCAATTCTTATTTATATAACGCAATGCTTTACGATAGCCTGCTGTGTGACCGACGTGCCGCTCATGCATCAGCATGTAGTGTTCCTTGGTCTCTCAGTCAGATCCACTCCTCACTTCTGATATCTAGTTTCAAAAACCTAATATGGCGACTGCTATTATACTCATGTCAGCAGTGAGGGACTGGACAAACCAATGCTTGATGTCAAAGAGGCTATGTTCATCTTTTGTATATAGCCTATGCATCTTCAAAGATCTTTGAGACACTAGGCCAATATAATGTTCACTCTGAAAGTGTTATAATAATTATTCCTATACATCTTCTTGATTGTTTTAGGAACTATTAAGGATTTGATTTCTTTATCATTACTCTTGGTAGCTGTGGGCCTATCAGGCATACTGTGCCTCTCCCCACAGACAGCTGCGGAGTCATACAGGCTGTGGGCGAAGTTTGATAGATCCTGTTTACTGGAGCTGAGAGAATGGCGGGGTATCTCAAATTAAGTGTCACTTAAAGCTTGTCATTTAGTCAGCTTTCCATTTTGTTCCCCCATCTCTAGTGGCAGCACTGTGCTGCCAATTGTAACAGGGATTGAGAGGAAGACATTTGGTGATTACACATTCTGTCATGATTGAGGGGTGAAGCCAGCAACTCGATGCAAAACCAAATTCCATATGGCTGCAGTGAAATCTCTGCACCCATAGTGAGTTACTCTCAAACAGCCCCCGTCCTGATGACAGCGAAATCGCCTGCTCATGACTTATCGTTTTATCATTTAAATTTACCCCATTGATGCTCGCTGCTCTGATTGACAGCTGGGCTTGAAAGCCACAGCTATCTCAATTGAGCTCCAGCAGCCAGTTGGTAACCGTGACAATGGTCTCTCCTCTTTCCCTTGTTTTCACACATTTTCTGCTGTCACAGAAACCTCACTGATTGCTTCTCTGCCAAGACAGCATCCTATTAATCTTTTAAATAAGGGCCGCAGCCCAGCAGTATTGTTTGTAGAAAACCAAGAGGACCTTGTGAGACCACACTGAAAAGGAAAAGGGGTGCAACGGGGCTGAATCTGTCTTACTGTGGCAGGAAAGCCGAGCCTCCTTAAAACCAACAATATTAGAACTCTAATAGCTGCTGTGGAGATAGATGGTACTGAGGTCTGAATATAGATAACTCTCTCTGGACCCACCTGATAACTCTGTGGGCTCTGTTGTCTTCTGCTGCTTTCAGCTTTGCTCTCCAGGTGCATTCTGTGCTTTCATCTACATGGTGGCACTTTGAATAAAAGCCTCTGTGTTTATGGCCGTTTTCTTTTTGAATGCGCTTATTGATCCTTTTCAGCGTGGTTGAAATAGTCTTTATTTTTTTCAGTTCTGGGCTCAAGTAGCATAACAGCAGCATATTCTGAAATGGCAAACCATTGATGTATTTTGATGTGACCTAGAGAAGGTAGAATAACAGTTCAACCCTTTGTCACAGCGTACTTAGCTGACAGTTTGTTTGGAGGAGACACAAACATGAATGAAATTGTGGTGTCCTTGCAATGTAGGTTTCTGGCAACCAAGAAAACTCTCACTCACCTCTGTCTTGAAATGGCTTTCTGCACTCTGATTTCGTGGGCTAGGCTTTTGTGTTTAATTAGGTGTGATTTGTGAACATTTCCCGAGTGATAGGGAGTCTTTTTTTGCACTTCCTTGTCAAGTGGATGTTAATGGAGAATTGCTGCAATGCTCCTGACACCCTCTGCTTTGTAATGAGTTCCTTCCTGTGCAAAATGGCCCCATAAACCAAACCTTTCAAGGATGAGGAACATGTGGCAGCAGTATTTTGGCTTCTTTCGCTCTCAGAAATGTTCAAGCCATATAAAAGATGCTGAAATTATGGGATCACTGATACCTTTATTGTGTCTTTGTCTCTTCTCCGGTCATAGAAATCCAGTGAGGCAGTGCAACCTATCTGACTAATTGACTTCCAGGTCAGAGCTGCATAATAGCCAGAGTCCTGGTCAGTGGAAATGGATATACTTTCCCCTACAAAGCCAGCCACGAATGCTTTGTTGTGATCTGTGTGGTCATGCACCTGTGCATGCACGCACACATAAGCGATGCAGCATGTAGCTATTCATTGTTTTTCTCTGTGGTTCATACACTTAACTCTATAAGTTTGAAACACACAAAACCATTAATAAATTCAGATTACTTTAGCCTCACTATTTATATAGGCCTTAGTCTGGAACTTTCCTTTGATCTCATGTGATGCTTCTGCTAGAAAATTGAGAGCTTGAACAATAAGGAATAGCTGAAGTCAAGGCGTTTGTTTTTTAATTGTGTGCTTTCAAAACTAGAAAGATCTGTGACCCAGTTTTGTAATACTTGACACAAACTTTAAGAGTATCCACGTTGGTATTTTATGAAGAAAAAAAAAATCTCTTCAGGGCACTGCAGCTGTTTCACAGTGGTAAAAATGTTCTCGCCTTTCTTTCTATAAAGCCCCATTGCATTTTTTTTTATTATTATTTTTTATCAACAGTTAGGTTCTCTCTTTTTTTTTTTACATGCGGCTTTGTTTGCACAAAGATGAGTGAGTGTAACAGTGGGTTCTTGAAATGTGCATTAAATTGTAAGTCTGTGTTTCCTCTGAACACGCAAATGTGTGTGCATAGGGATGTCTTTTTGTTGTTGTTTGCAGGTTAAACACAAACACTGCTGTCCCAGATTCACACACAATCCTCCTCCACCTGAGTCTGAGGCCCGGGAACTTAGAGACTTGCATGCAGCCGCGAGCCTCCTCCTCTCTGCCCGTTATCCTAAAAGATTCTCTCAGTTCCTCCGGTTTCAAAGCACCCACATAGCTCAACTGTGTCAAAGCATGCCCGTCCTCCATGACCCCTCCTCCTGGAGACGGCACTCTTGACCTGCTGCCCCATTGTTTCCAGCGGGGATGGATGGAGAGCCGCCTCTGCTGCTGCAATCCTTCACTCAATAGCCGCTCCATCTGTTGACTGCGTGACTCTGGGTTACAAGCGGGGATTTTGCTCCGTCTGTGAAGGGTGTGAAAAGAGCTATCTCAGGGGGCTCCCTGAATGGAGTTTTAAAACTGCAGTGGAAGGGTGTTGTGATGCCTCTCACACCCCACCCTTCTCCCCTTCACCTCTCCACCCATCATCAACCCAGCACAGCCAGCTGGGTGTGTGCGGGATGAGAGGCCTTCATTGTGCCTGTTCACAGGCCCCGAGGCAACAGGGTCACCTTGTCCCCAAACAAATGCTGCCCTCAGTGGGATTGTTGGCACTGTTCGTCTGCGTTTCCGTGTGTGTCTGTGTGTGTGTGTGTGTTTGCATGTAAAGGGGGAGTAGGTATTTGAGTATAAGAATGCGTCATCGGGAAGAGGGCAGAGGCCTAGGCTATGAGGACATTTATCTAACATCTCTGCCTTTCACATCAAGACCTATTCAATGCAACCCGTCTGCATCAGGTTTTCAAAGGACATCACCGATAAAGAAACACTCTAGGCTGCTTTGCTGCCCCCAGTGCTCTCCGTGAGCATTTAGACCAACAAAGCTGCTCATGTAATGTTCTGCTTCTCTAGTATATTCAGCTTAGAGAGGGGAAAAAAGGTTTGAAAACATGAAATGGTGATAGAGTACTTTTTTGGGCTTTCGAGGATTGTCTGTTCTGTGCTTCGTCCTCTTTAACAGAGGGTATTTGTGAACAAAAACGAAATGTGTGGCTGTTTTGACAGCTGGTTCACCTTCAGTAATTAATGGTGAAATTGCATTCTGCCAGACATTTTTGCTGAGGTCTTCTGTCTTTCTGTGTGGGAGTTGTTATTTGGCATTTCCTCTTAAGTGAAAGAGGAAATGCCCGCTGGGATCCTCTTCTTTCTCCTGAAGGAAATTCTCATTAACTACAAAAAACAGCCTTCTAGATGTGTTCCTTTTAGTCTCTTATTACAATACAGGTCCAAATAGTTGTGCACATAGTATTTGTCACATCAGTGCTTCTATAGGCTTTTGTATTTCTTTTCTGTTGACTTCCACTTTGGTTCAGTTAACTCTTCCTTTTGTCCCTATCACATGACGGGGGTCTTACTTTTGTTAGGAACTTGTACAGAAGAGGCACAGCCAAGAATCTTCATCCCTAGATTCCTGTTCTGTTCCTTGTCACACAGCCACAGGCCAGCTTCATCACCTAGACCCCTCGGGTAACACAGCATGTCCTTAACACCTTTACTTCAGTTAAGACGTAAGGCTTCAGTTAAGATTAAAGCAGCAGAGTCGTTTTCCTCGTGCCTTCTACGCATGTGTCACACTCCCAGCCTTCCCCTCACAAAAGACAAAGTGAGCAACAGTATCAGACTGAGAAGCACACGGGTGGTTCGGGCATGAAGTCCCCTCAACCAGAAGAGACAGAGTTAAAAGGAGGAGGGGTTGTTGAGTGGAATGAGTGGAGGTGGAAAAGTGCAGTGACAGCAGAATGAATAAATTGAAAAATTCTCTCATTGTAAATTGTCTATTGCTCATGACAAACGATCTGATAGGCAGGCGGCCCGGGTTTCCAACGCATCCGTCCCAATAGAGCTGTGAATAACTGGTCTATCTCCACACTGCTTAGCACTGGCCCCTCACTTAATAATTCATACAGTGTGAAATATTTTCCCCAGTACAGATATGCCAAAGAGCTGCCGCCAGCATGCGGGGGTGGTGAGGAGGGTGTCCCTGTGGTGCTAATTTGGGGACTGGTGACGTGCATAGATTTCTAAGGGGGCTCTAGTTTAGAGGAGATGCCTCAGACACATTTGCTCTCCTGTATGGTCTATCTGTTATTGGAAAGAGCCAAGCTAGAGATGCAAAGTGAGAGAGTGCAGATGACATTTAACTCATGGCTGATCTGCCTGCAACGAAGAACAGAGAAGGGAAATACATTTCCATTTACGCTGACTGAACACAGTTATCAGTGACTGTGGGGACAATGGGGGGTTGTAAGCCTGCTAAGTAGTTTTTGCTGTTTGCCCTGGTGAGTGTTGTGGTCACATTTGACATCAGTGGCAGCAGGTGTCTGTGGACACCTGGTTCATGTCTCCTTCAGGTGACTCCTCCTGCCTCAGGCTGCTTCGGGAGCTCAGCAGCCAAAAGTAACTCTCGTGGTCCCTGACCTTATTGTGCCCTTCCCTCAGAGCTCGCAGTGCCTCATTCTCAACAGCGGTGAAACCAAAGCTGCTAAAGCCTTGCTCGCATGCACGGTGAGATGTGTGTGCAGATGTGTGTTTGTAATTGATAGTGTTATATTGCCCCGTGTGTCACTTTTGTGCAACAGTGTTGTGTGGTTTCGCCTAACTCGTTCTGCAGCTTAGGCCTGTACAAACTGGGTTTTTATGGTTCGCATTCAGGCCCTGATACCAATTATGCAAACTATTAAAAATTTAAGGAGGACAGTCTTTTATAATTTAATCCTAAAGTAATAGATTCTATTAAAAATGCATGAGAAGAGCTTTATAGATGGAGCTAGAATTAGTGTCTATCAAAGACTCCAGTCAAGGATGCAGGAGGAATGGGCAGCAGGAGTGGCGGTATTGCCTCATTATTCAAATAGGATATGATTACCATAGAGCAGGAGTCCCTCAGAGCTGAAGCAGAGCTCTCTGGCTACTGTGATCACTAACAGGAGGAGTCCAGTTCCTCAGATGGAGGTCTCTGCTTTTCTGTTTAAATGAAAGTGGTTTTAGATTTCCTATTTTAACTTTCACAAATGAAATTTGAGCTTGTTAAATTGACTGAAATACTTTTCATCTTATTGGGTGTCTTCACTCTGTTGATTCACTTCAGATTGTGCCTTGCCCATACTGAATGCATACAAAAGGGTTTCAAGCATTAAAAACAGGAAAGCTACAGGGTTGTAGCTAATCTTCACTAGAGACAATCTAATCTTATACAATCTAATTCAGCAGCTTCACCATAAAGTGTACTTTTTCACCTATTTTTTTTTTTTTTTACCCTGTTAATGTGAGGGGTGCAAAAATATTAGGAAGTCTAGTCTCCAGTCAAATTTATGGCTGATCTGTTGCATTAAATTTCATAGATGTACCTAATAAAGTGACTGTGAGTGTAATAAAGCTTTTGTTGTTGCCCATACTCCTTTGTTGACACTGCAAAGACTCCTAAACGGGTGTATAGCAAATTAAAGAAGTCTCCCTCTGACTTTGCACAACAGTATCTGTTCTTTTTTTCATTTTTTATTTTTAAAGCAGCCATATTTGCAGTGTTGAATTTTTCAGGACTAAATTTTTCCCCATTTTATAACACGCCTTGTACTACTCTGCCAGTGCAGTGAGCTAAATCGTTTTCCTGCATCATCAGGTTTATAGAGTAGAGATAGTGGTTGAATTTCCCTCTGTTGTCATTGTGATTTGCTTCAATAATTACAGCCGGAGAACTGCAGTGGTTCGGATACCGTAACAGCCTCTGAAAAAGCTCAGTGGTTATTAATGTTCTCCAAGAAGTGGATTGAAAAAGCCAATAAAAATTGGAATCCTCATGAAGCTTATATGGATTTTAAGTTCTGCCTCAGAGGTAAATTCCTTGCCTTTCTGATGTAATGGTTGCCTGTTTATGGAATAAATCCAATGGGCTTAATCGATCATCTCCGTGGAAAGGTCAAGTGGAGAAGCTCTGGTGTTTGAAGTGCTTATATCCCATGGAGGAGTGCCAGAAATGTGACACCTCCTTATGAGTGGGTGGTGGCGTGCAGATTAGTGACGGACAGGGTGGCCCAGGGGGATGATTTAGGGAGATTCAGCTCTAAATACTCTGTGTATATCGGAGAGAAACTATAAGCTGCCTTTCCCACAATCCCTATTTTCAACAGAAAAGCATATTAGTAGATTAAAATAGAAATTTCCAAAAAGAAGAGACCCAGCGGAAGAGATAGTGAGAGAGGGAGGGAGAAAAAAGAAAACAAGGGGGTCACAGCTGGTGCTGAAAGGTGAACAAAAGTTTGGTTTTAACCTCCTGTCCACGCTTTTCCTTTAATGCTGCTTGAAGTTACCAGTTGGTTTCATCCGTCCTGCAGTCTAATCTAATCTGGAGTGGGTGGCTGTGGGCAGCATCTGTGCTCCAAGTTGAAATAGGGCTTTCTCACTGCCTAATCCTCTATCCAGGGATCACTCAGTAGGGTGAAGACAATTACCAGCCTGCTTTCTCATGCTAATGGAATCTCTAACTAGATCTTACAGAAAGAGAAGAAAATAGACAGAGGAAGAAGAGAAGCGGGGACAATGGTGCAGAAAGATGACCTAACTAAAATGGGTTTTTAGATTACCATTTAATTATTGATAGAGACCCAGTTGTAAGGCCTAAGGTCA
The DNA here is from genome assembly GCA_015106715.1 of Bujurquina vittata. NCBI lineage: Eukaryota > Metazoa > Chordata > Actinopteri > Cichliformes > Cichlidae > Bujurquina > Bujurquina vittata. The sequence continues at coordinate 28,331 of VUQK01003601.1, read as the reverse complement.
GGATTTGGAAAGTATTTTCTAAGAATGGAGACAGATTGTGGCTTGATTCTGGTTTGTGTTAGGTCACAAAGTTGCTGAGACCGTACTGATGTCAGCGACATATCAGGAGCTCTGTGCCATAGTCTGGCTTTCACCCTTTTTATCGCATGCCTCCAGCAAGGTGTCTGGAGTGGTTTTAAATTGCATTAATATGCAGGAATTTATAGATTGCCTCCCTTGGCATTTCTGCAGGGAGGGGAAGAGAGTATTACAGTCTCCATCTGCACTAATTACTGGGTCTTGGCAGTGTTACCTGTCTCTTGTGAAGGACAAACCACGGCACCAAGCAGTAACACAGAGAGCAGAAGGAGCTCATCTGCTGGGGAGTCTTCAAGAAGAGGGATGTCTCTGGAGCCTTTTTACTCTGATATGTTTGATGTGTTGGGAGCCTTGACTACCATAAAAAAAAAAAAAAAAAATCTCTGCCAGCAACATCAATAAACTAAACGACTTCGTCTAACTTCCTTCATCCAAAGCTGAGAGAGAAGAGCTAACAGGCTTTACACCTGATTGGAGCGATAGCGGCATGCTTGTGCAAACTGTTGTAGTTAAATATATCACCTGTTAATCCCAGTGAAAACTTAAATGGGCTCTCTCCAGCATGTCGGAAGAAGTCATGGCAGCTCAAGGAAAAATCTTAACAGATGTACAACTGCCGTGCTCTCCTTGAAGTGCAATGCTAAAACCTGAAACAGAATGCAAGTATTTGGTCTACCAAATAAAATCCCGCAGGCAGCAAAAAATTTATCAAAAATCCTTGAAAGGGAAGAAGAAATCACTCGTGTGCATGTGCTGTTACCAGTGTGATTGGCTCACTTCGGTTCTCTCCGTGGCTGGCCAAACCCACTGACAGCACAGTTTTTATTGGGTTACTCTTGTTGAGGAAAGAGTCTACAATTTAAAATCATTACAATCTGCTCACTTTCCCATTTCTTCAGCAGTGACACCAACACCTTGCCTGTGAAAACCGCGCAGGGATCAGTGCTTGGCGCCTCGGGTTGCTCACTTACTCCCAGGTTGCCAGCTTTCTGCATCAAACCTGCTTGCAGTGCTTCCTCAGCTTGCTGTGGGTTTCTCAGGTTTCTGTATTTGTTTGTCAGCCTGTCAGAAAGACTTCTTGGATCGCTGCTGCATGAACATCTTGCTGATGTTTGTGCCATCTGTGCCTTTAGCCAGCAGGTGATTACCAACCGCAGACTCACCTCCCACTCTGTCCAATTGGATTCCCTTTGCTGGTGTGGTTGGGGCCAGCATCAAGAGGGAAAAAAGATGACAACAGCTGGATAGCACACATTATGGAGTAAAAAGAGAGGCTGCTGAGTCTCAGCGATATAAACTGCAATGAGGAGAAAATATGTGGAGAAAACTGCCTGTTTCCTTTCCCAACTAGCTGTGAGCACTTGTGTCATCCTCTCTTTTAAAGTCTTTAATATCCAGCAGAGCAAAAATGGCTTTGTCACACTTGAGATATATCAAATGAGATCAGTGTCAACATTTCAACGGTGCACTATTTGATTGCCTTGTGGGCTTCAAAACACGCTAATGTTATGCATGACTTAGTATTGGATCTGTGACACCCTCCAGTGAAAGACAGCGGAGTTGTCCTTTGGACCATGGGAATTGGGGTCACCTTAGGCCCTGCAGAGAAAGTGATATTTGGAGTCAGGCTTCAGCAAGTGCAAGAAGAAATCACACTGTTTGAATTTAATTATATTCCATTGATTTATTGAACACCCATTAATAAGCATACATTCTGAGGCAGAGCCATTTTGCATGAAGGCTCTCTCTCTCTCTCTCTCTCTTTTCCTCTCCGTCTTCTCTCTCGCCTGCTCACTCCATTTCATCATAAATTGACATAAGCCTTTCTTTGAAGTTCAGGAGCCAAGCTGAGGAATGACAGCATAACAAACAATGAACAAAACACAGAAAAGACAATGAACATTTGAATATTCAAGTGAGCCACTATAGGATGGGTGGAAGAAAAAAGAGCCCTTGTTTTATTGTTGTTGTGTTAAGCCATGAATGGACCTGTCTGGGACAATAAAGGATTGTGTCACATTGGGATAAGAAATTTTGCAACATCAACAATGCTTTACAAATGGTGTGTAATAAGGTTTACAGAGGAAAATAAAAATCCCAACATTAAAACCAGAAAACATAAACCTTTTTTTTTTCACACATATTGCTGGAGTTAGTGTGGAGGGATCTGGTTTATATTTGGACGTGCATCCTGGCGAGGCTGAGATTGCACAGAAAACCATTCTGCTGTCTGTTTGTTTTAGATTGATATGCAGCTTGAGTGTATGATTGTACTTTAATGTAATTTATTTACTTAATTTAAGAATTTAACTCAGATCAGCCAGTTCATGCCTTCTCTGCCTACTTTTTAGAGCAGCTGTTCAGAATGAACTTCACAGCTAACCTCAACATTTGTTCAATAACAGAATTTTTATTTTTATATATATATATATAAAAAATAATGGCTGAGGCAATAACAGGAGAGCAGGATGTGTTTCCCCTGTGGTTGTCTGACAATCTTAAGCCACTCTCTCATTGTTCAAAGTCCCCCCGCTGTCTTCAGCAGGCGAACAGGGACTTGGTCGGTTTGGAAGAGTACATTGGTTGTGCTGTGCACAAAATTAACAGATTGTACAGGGGGGACTCTCCCCAGCATGGGGCCAGGTTTCACAATGGCTATTGCAAAGGACACTTTTCTAAATCTGAGGCTAAAGGCTAAAATGGTAGTCTGTTTGTACAGTTGTTTTCACAGTATAAACAAACCTTTCAATTATCATATCCTTTATAAGCATTGAAGTATAACACATACATATTTGTGTGACACTCTTTGCTCAGTAAAAGTGGTCAGCATTTGTTACTGTCTTAGCTCTCAGGTCTGTTGAAAACAAATATGACCATTTTGCAAGTTGGCAGACTGTCAAGAATAATATCCTTAACCCATTGGTGCTCAAGGCCCTTCACTGTCACATGTGATGTGAAGGTCAGCCTTATCAGGCTTAGCTTGCTGTAACAGCTCCACAGTGCTCACTTATTCTGTAGGTGTAAAAAGAGCAGTATGTTAAGACTTACGTGACTAATGCTTTGGTAAGTCCCATCGAAAGCTGCACACGTAATACCTCAGAGAACTGGAGACTGATTGCTTCCTGGTACTGCAGCGCCCGATACATTGTTTTCCTCACTAGCTTGGATGGCTGTGCTTTACAGTGGTTTAGATAGGTGGGGACATTTTTTTTTATTTCAAAAGCTTACAAGGCAGCAGAGCATGTTATGAACTCCAGGCGTGGGAACAGCCGCAGGTGCAAAGAGTGACCAGAACTATACGAGCTGGTCCGCACACAGCAACGAAAATTCAGTATAAGAATTAAATTCTTGATTAGAGAAGAATTTCCACTAGAAATAAGTCTAATTATCTGAAGTGTAGATACTTTAGTAAGGTTTCTTGAAAGAAGAGAAACAGATGCAGGCTTCAGAAAAGTGAGAAATTTCTTGAGATTAGTGATATAACAATTCAAGTCAACACAAGACACTGACGTGCATTCCAAGCACTGTATTAAGTCAAATAAATGCAGTCCTTTTACTGATGGTTTTTTTCTTTATATGATAAAAATCTCTAAGTCAAATATATGCTATGTAACGTGTTGGGTAAGTGAAGAACAACACGAGTAAGCAAGTTGAGGGGCCAGGGATCAAACCACCCAGTTAGTAGTCTGCCCCCCCCCCCCCCAAACCCACCCACCCCATAGAAATGGCATTAAGCTCGGTTTTCCCGCAGCAAACATCTA
>VUQK01003600.1:7401-21003 GCA_015106715.1 Bujurquina vittata | reverse complement strand
ATAAACCGATAAACACCCCCAAAAAAAAAAAAAAAAAAAAAAACAGCAATGAGACCATCACTGTCCCCCGTCAGAGCTTATACAATACAGCACAGCCTCGGAGGAACCTTGCGACAGGGAGAACAGTCAGCCTATCAGATGTCTCCTTCTACGCTTCAGGTCCCAGCTATGTGACCACGATAAGGTTTCTTTTTCATAGCGCTGGTCCAGCACACCCACACAGACTGTGGCCTCTAGTTCATGTAATTTTGAGGGTTAATTAGAATGCAACTGTCTGGTGTTTACGAGAACGTAGCCATATGTGGTTCAGATTTTGCTCAGTAACACTTTGTGTTCAAAAGAATGGGCTTAGCTCACACAGATACTTTATGTGCGATAGGCAAGACCCTTCTGACCATGCGCCGCTGTAATGTCAATCATATTCACCGTCATTAGCATTTTTTCCTCTCTCTCTATTTGGGATACTAAAGCAGCTCCATTTTGCCCATCTTGGCTAATGAGAGGTGATGTGCTGAGACTGTGTATGTGTGGAAAATAATCTGTATATTGGGAAAAGACAACACAAATCTACTGAGACAAAATTATAAAGTCTGCCCCCAATTTATTTATTTTTTCAGCAGAAAGGCCAGGGTCAAGCTCAGTGAGGCAGATGGGGGAAAGGGGGATGATGAGGTCTGACTGAGGTACAGTGCACTTTCTCCTCTGCAGCAGTTCAAATTGCGTGTGGGAGTTTACACTGAATACATTTACATTCATTAGCGTTGACATTTGCGATTGTGGCGTATTGATGTCCATTTGGCTAGTACTGGGTGTGTGATTAGTTTATTGAGTTTGGAAACTTGCATGTGTGTGTGTGTGTGTGTGTGTGTGTGTGTTTAGTCTGTAATGATGGTGTAATTTTGCAGGAACACACAGAGGTGTTGCAGGGCTGATGCATCAGAGGTGAAAGACCCTGTCAGCGCTGTCATTGATTGAACAGCAAAAGCAAACTGAATATGCGGACCTGCATTTAGAGATCTCGACAGCAGGGCGTGATGAATGTGTGAACTAAATATCATCTGTGAAGCTGGTCACTGTGACTGACTGGCCAGGGCTCTTCTGTGTGAGCGTAGTCATGTCTTACAGAAAGACGTACATCCTTTAAAAAGAGGGGGGAAAAAAGCACGACTGATAAAATGCTTTAACTTTAACAGATTGATGAAACCAGCAATGTTCCAAACCCATGTCTGTAAAGGGCTATAGAGCCAAAAGGGGAGGAAACTGGCTCAGTAATATCACTAATACACCTTTAGGTTCATTAACATTGTCATCAAAAGCTACTTGTATCAGATCACGTGAGGTTAATCCAGTCCCACAGTCCCGTTTTTGTCTTTAGTATGGCTGTTATGTCAGGTTAGGTGATTATAGTCCAGCTGGTATTTTGCTGGAAATGTCAAAAGCAACAGTGTCAATTATGACACGCTGATCCATGAGGAGTCCTACACACAGAATCAGCTGTCTCTGAGAGACTGCACTACAGGACAAATACTGATGTCCAGTGATGTTTGTCTGTTAGACTGGGTCATTTGCAGGGTGTCATACTCTCATACCAGGTTTACACAGAAAATCACAGGCCACCAATTCCCACATCCCTCCTATTGTTCAGCCTACTAAAGTCACCCCACATGCACAGCCATGAAGCCGGCATTACACTCCCTCACTAAGTAAATTTGACCAGCGCGACCGGATCAAGCCAAAGCATGCCCGTGTGCTTCCATCACCTACATCACTGCCCATGCACGTCTCATGCCCAGCCTGTATCCACCCAATGTACCATCTGCCTTGGCAGTCAGCTGCACCAGACCAGGCCAGACCATTGCTTCAAAGAAGGGTGAGCCAGAGATGGGAGGGCGTGGGGCTGTTCCAGATGCTCCTCAATCCAGCTGCAGCCTGTTGGCAATGTCAAGGCATGTCAGCTCACCCCTGGATTAATACCCCCCCGCTCTTTCGGTTCCTTGGGCTGCTGTCCCACTATCTGTATCACACTTGCCAAGCCCATTAACCATGCACGGTTTAAGTCAAAATGCCACACGCTCACTAACTGATCGATGGGGTCTTAAACAGTGGGGGGCCATTTAAACAAGGAGCAGAGGGGGAGTTTGTGTGTGTGTGTGTGTGTGTGTATACGCGTGTGTTTGTGTGCTTGACAGTTTTCATGGTTCCCACTACCATCTCATCTTTCCCAGCCGTCTGTATGGATTTAGGTGCCTGGCCTGTGGGCCAGGCTCCATCGATTACACGGAGCCAGCCAATCACACTGACAGACAGCTCGGTTGAGGGCACACCTTGGCTTTTAATAGTCCTGTCTGGGATGCACATGTTCATGTGGAGACCTGAGAACAGATAGTAAAACACTGCAACTAATGCACACTGACACCCAGCAGGCAGCCAGCGTAACCTTGTGTATCTGCATAATGAGACAGACAAAGACGTAGTCACAGACAACCTCCAGCAGCCGACACACACACACACACACACTCACACACCAAAACAATGCTTTAAAAAAAATTATTTATTTTTTTATTTAAGCCTAAGCTTTCTTGGTGCTTTTTTGTTTGCCTGGTGTGTGTCTCTGCTCTGCTGGTGGGCTGAGTAGCAGCTTAAAAAAGTACTCAGAGAGGAAATGCAAATGACCCTGTCTCATCTTGAAGCAAACAATGGCAAATTAAATTAAGGTTCCCCGCGACTTGGGAAGTGCTGTTTTCTCAGTCTTGTTGGTTATTCAGTGTACGTGCCTGTGTTTTCAGTGTGTGTGTGTAGGTGGTCCGGCAATGACGATGCTTTTCTTTAAATCTTATTATGCCCCATTTAAATTCTGCTTTAATGCAAACTAGTGTGAATAATAATTCAATAGGGTCCAACCAAATACAATTTCTAAAAATGTGTCGGCGTTATTATGAGACAGAGTTTAGCAACGTGGAGCTCCGTCTCTGTTTTTTGTCCTGTGTGTGGGTGCCATTTGAGAACCCAGCTCTTTGTCTGACCAGCTCCACTGTGACAACCACTCAGAGCAACTCGCAGTCGTTTTATAATTCGCCCCGAGGTAGGTGGCTACAGTAAACTGTCAACAACACAAGCTCCCTACTGAAATCCCATTAAGTAATGGTGAATTAGTACATCTGTGCTTGCTTTCATGTACAAAACCCCGCTCAAAACACATTATGTACATGCATCACACTTGCTCACAATATTCCTAATGGTCCAACACCAAGCAGGCCTAACCTGGAAGTCTGGTGAGGCTCTGAGGTGTACCTTTTATTATCAGAGTGGTGAAATGGAAACCCCATTGGCCATATAGGTAGATGTGTTTTCTAAGGATACAATAACCACAGCCTGGATGCAGGTTCGTCTAGCGGCATCTTGAACATTTCCTCCATTCTTATCAGATTTAATGTTCTCTGCTGCATTACAGCTTCTCATAGTTTGTCTTTCCCAACTGATTTGTGACTGGAGGTGAGGAAGTATGTAAGCAGTCATATCTGCTGTCACTAATACCTGCTCTGTGCCGCTCTCCCTGCATTACGCTTTCCATGTATGAATGATGAAGAGCAGTGAGATTGCAGAGCAGAGCCATACTGCCACATATAAATTACTGTAGATGGAAATGACAATATTATTTTGACTACTGTAGTTCTGGCTGAACTAATATATTATTAGTGGATTGATCTGTCTTGAAATGGAGTGTGCACAGAAGGTCCCAAAATATAGTATTCAATGGCAGATGATATAAAACAAAAACATGCTGGCTGTTAAATCCAATAACATAAAAAAAATTCTAACAGTGCACAGGGATCACAGTATAACAGGGAGGTTTTTTTAAATAATGAAGTCAGGATTTTGTATTCACCAGTTTCTTACTGTCTAGCTACTGCCAGCTGTTCAGTGACCTAGGTCAGTAGCTAGATAGTGAGAAACTCTACTTTCTCCATTTCAATCAATAATGGTCACGTAGATATAGCCAATCATAGCACAATATGATCACATGATTAAGATAAGCCAATCAGGCATTAGAATGAGCTTGCAACTCATTAGCATAGATTGTGGTTTTGGAGTCTATAGACTGGAAAGGTAAAACCTCATGGACACAAGCCCGGACAGATAGATGGTCGAACAGATGGTCAGTCAGATGGACGGAATATTGTGAATATTGCATTGCACATCTTTGAAGAAGAAAGAACACGTATGCCAAATTTCATGGCTCAACTCCTTGTGGTTTTGGAGTCTGTAGACCGTAAAGGTAAAACCTCATGGACAGATGCCTGGATGGAAGGTATGATAGCAATATCCTCCCACTTTATTTTGCATGGGAGGATAAAAAAAGGTGGAGTGAGTGACTCTAATAAGCAGCATGTAAACTAACATTGACCATGAACATCACAGCTTCTCTGGATCAGTTCAGCACAGTGCATTACTGTAAATTCACCACAAAGGAACCAGTGTAATCTGCACTGAACTGCTGTATTTTCATTCAAATTTTGCGTAATAAAAAGCTAGTATACTTTAAATTGGTTTGCAGGACATTTCACAATATAAATATAACTTCAACACATTGTGTGCAAAGCTAATATCTGTTTAAAAAACTTTGAAATTAATGAGGATATTACAAGCAAGCTTTAAGTTTCTAGCCCATCAAATGTCACTGAGCAGTCCTTACCTTCCAAAATAACCTCTCTCCCTCCTCTTCTGTCCTGTCTTTTGTTTTTCACATCTTTCTCCATCTGTGAGTGAAGTTACAGTATCTGTTTTTTTTCCTCCATGGAAAAAAAACAGCAGCTCTACCATTTTGCTAGCAGACACACAGTGTGACACACTGCACATAGTTTGTGTGTTTGCTAATATTTGTTTAACCGTTAGAAATGTTGCATTTGAAAGAACTTTAAAAAGAAAATCATCAGTTCCTGTATGCTCGCTCCTCTTCGCTAGCTAGATGTTGAAGCACCACAACTGCAACTTATGGGCATTTGCACCAAGAACGCCTTTCTGGATCCTTTCTGCACCCTTTAATCTCTGAGTATAACGCTACAGTATAAATGATGCATCATTTGTATGTTTTTTGTCTCTTTTGTCTCTTTGTGTGTGTGTTTTGACTGTTGGGTTTTCTCTGCAGCATTGTTGGGTCTTTACCTACAATACAAAGCGCCTTGAGGCGACTGTCTGTTGTGAATTGGCGCTGTATAAATAAAATTGATTTGATTTGATTTGATAAGCAAGTATTTTATGTTATTGTTCCCTCCATTTAGGTTCAAATAAATTTGGCAGGAAATAATAAGTCCCCTCAAATGTCATGTACCTTTCATTTCACTGTTTAGAATTGTTTTTATAAATGTTTAGTAAAAAATATCAGGTGAAACAAGGTCAGAGGTCAGATGTGACATGATATTTTTTAAGTTATGAGGATGTTTGTCAGTTTTTACCAAATAAATGCTTAAGCTGGCTTTGAAGATCTCGGTGGATGTGAGCCAAATTATAATGGATTGCTAACATGAGCCCACTCTACACCCCTACCGAGTTTTATCAGAATTCCTTCAACACTTTCCAAGCTATTGTGTTTACAGACAGAATGACACACCTGCACACAAATGCTACCAAAACCTCTTTGGCAAAGGTAAAAATGCAGAAATCTATTCAGGAGTTCCAAACTTCAAAGACTAGAATAATAAAACCAAATTCAATTATATCTTAAACTCAGAAACACTAAACCCAAGGACCATCACATGAACTTAAAATGACTTAAATTTAAAATGTCTCATAGTCAAAGAAGGTTAGAATACAAATAATAATAAATGAAAAACAAACATTCCAACTCTCTTTCTAGAGATGTCTTGTTTATATTATTTTAGGTCATGATCCAAGACTCTTATGCAAAGATCAAATCATCTTTGTCAAACACAAAGAAATAAATCTGATATAAGTGTCAACAGGACAAAGTTAATATTCACATTGTGCTGCATTAATGACGAGTTAAACATAAGCCTTCATCATCAGCTCTTTGCCAGAGACCTGGCTCTGTTGATTCAGATGACAATATCGAGTCTCAGTTCATAATATTAAAAAAACAAAAAACACTCATCATAAAGATAAACACCAGCATGTCATATTACTCTGCATTGATCCCCTCTGCTGTGAACTTTGTCGTTGGCAGACAGACATTTGTCAGTGTTTTAACATGACCAGCCTTTAACAGGCAGTAGGGAGTGGCTCTTTGTGTGTCTGTATTCAGCATGTTGTACACACACAGTCACACCTGCGCACACTGAAACACTTCTTTAGCCGACAGAAGACAGTCCCTATTTGTGAGTGACTGGGATTATAGCTTTCAGCAGCAGCAGAGCGAAGCTGATATGAAAGCTATATGGATTTCTGTTATCAAACATGTAACAGGATGCCCCTGGTTACGCAAGTGGAAAAACTGAAATGTTCCAGGATTCCGTTTGATCTCTTTGAAGTAGATGAAGATATTTTAAAATCCCAAACTGGTAGCATTTTCATTATTAGTAATTGCTAATAGAGAATGCGCTATTAAGAAACTGCAGCTCAGCAGTAAAACTGAAAGCATTTTATAAGCACCTGCTCCAAGAGCCAAGAAATGTCGTGCGGCTGCTGGCCTTTTAATGTAACTAAGTAGTTCAATAGAAATAATTGCACAGAAGTGAATGGAGTAAGTTAACAGCCACCATCAAAATCCCAGGGTCGCCCTGCACAGACAGCAAACTCACTTTCTTAAGCTGACACAGAATATTACCAGTGATCCAGGCATCTTTCATTCAAGGTCATTTTGCAAGACTCAGCTCCTTTCACTGCCAATAAATGAGATCTCATTGACCTTGTAGTTACAAGTTTTAGAAAATATTATTCCTGCCCCGTATATAAGGATAAGGCACATACTGCATTGAATACACAAGCACAGAAACATGAAAAATAGCATGAGGATTTAAAGTGCACATAGGTCCTCACAAAAATGACCAAACTGTGGTTACATGATCCATGAAATGTGGTTAACCTGCCAGCCCGCACTGCTGTAGCTCTGCAGAAGCCCACATTAAACTAACACAACTGCTGGACCTGCTGGGTAGCTGGAGGGTTTGGGTGACCCGGTCATAGTGTAACCTTTCCTTTTCTGTTACAGTTCACAGATCTCTCTGCGCTCAGCCCTGCGGCTGTTAGGCATTTGTCACGAATATTGCCATGTTATGAAAAAGCCTGCTTCAGAGCAAACATGTAAAGCGCAGGCTGCTGCCCTGTCGGCAACCTCCACCCTTGGGTTGCTTCGGCACGACATTAGCAACCCGTCTTTATTAGAGCTATTAGTCTGCGATGCTTGTTTTTCATATCCAGGCCCTGTTAATGTGAGGTTAGATTGATGATGATGATGCTCGGAGTTTAGATCCTGCATCTGATTTGCAAAGGTTGACAATGAGGGCTTCATTTCCATAATGAATCCTCAGCCCCTCTTTGATGAGCTGTTGACAGAGGAGAAAACAACAAGTGTCGTGTCTTCCACAGATAAATAACGGAGGAGTGGAAAATGAGCCAGTCCGGTAAATGACCCAGTGCTTTTTTCTCACTTTTTTCCCCCTGAGTTTCTGCTTTAACAAATTGTAACAAATCCAACAGAAGTTTTTAGGCTTTAGCTTAAAGCCACGACTATCTAGCCTAAAGCTTTCTGTCAGAGGAGACAAAGCCCTTTCTCTCCTCCACACACATTTCAGCTCCGCCCTCCCCAGCTCCCGCAAACAGCCTACCTTCTAGCTTTATTGCCAGAGAGTGACTCTGGCTAGATGAGATCCCCACACAGCTTAACATCTGGGCGCTTTGCCGCTGATGCCCTCATAAATAAAAGATAACTCCTGCCTACCGCGCACAGTCGCACTGGTATAAATCATGTATATGGATTTTCACTAGGCGTTCACTCTCTCTTTCTCTTACAGTCTCTCAACCCCCTTTCCTTCATTCTGCCTTCATTCCATATTTCTTCCTCTCTTTCCTTTCTTTTCGCTCTGTCTTTACAACCCAGCGTGAAGTCCAGGAGACTCAGGAAGATGGCAGGTAATTAGAAGCTTCATCATGGCAGGAAGAGAGGCCACCTCGTCCTTGTCCTCCTCTAATTCAATATCATTGTAGCACGACATCTCAGAACTGGTATCTGCACTTCAGGTAGCTGTCAGCAATAACATATTCACCTGTACTTTTCAAATAAATGTCAAAGTGAAGGATATGGAAGGCATGGCGTGGTTTTATTGGCACAAAAAAGTCAAAGATAAAACTTTTTATAACATACTTGGGGCTGATTTAAGCTTTTACTAGTACTGCAAGACAGTAGAAATCTGTAACATTTGCATTGCTAGTGCAATTATGTATGGATACTTTTTCTAGTATGTATAGACAGTGCATATCAATAGATCAGACTCTCATCTTGGCTCTGATCACATCCAACGTACAGAAGACACATTCAAATGATGGTATAATCACTTCTATGCTTAGCTTAGCTGGACTCATTGTCTTGGTTTTCTGGTCCACAAGTTCAAAGATTCACTCTTCCTGTTCAGAACACATTTGTGCCACACCCACCAGGAGCTGGTGAAAACCAAAACTGGAGTGAACAAAAGTAAAGTGCATAATGACGGGTGGGAATAGTGCCAAAGAAGTGTCGTTTCCCATTTCACGACTGTGTAAATATTGTGTACAGTACATAAGGTGACGATAAAGCTGGTTTCTTCCTAGTGCAAGATACCACACATTTAAATCAGCAAGGGCACACAATTTCCATTCTGTTATACTAACACTGTTGCACACTGGCAACAACAATGCACAGTTTTCTCCCAGCACTGAATGAGTGCATTTAATTAAGTGAAATATTTCTATATTTCTGCTTCTTTAGATAGCTGTAAAACTGTAAAATAAGCTCTTAACCAGTTGATAATGTGAGAATGAAACTATGTGCTGTATAAAGTATATTATGAAGCTGTGAGCTGCCTTGATACTTTTTTTTTTTAATATAACAGCATTTCTGCTGTAAAAGGACATTTTAGCAGTTTTTGAGTTCAGGCTTTGGGAGCAGCAGACACAAACATATTAGATTTCAATTTAAAAAGGGTTTATAATCAGTGACAAAGAACTACTGTGAAAATGAGGTCTGAGCAATGTGGCCTTGCCAATAATAACAGATTTATTAATGTACAGTGTGATACTCGACTGATGCCTGAGGGAAAACTATTTCTGCTCGCCATCCCCAAAGCCCTCACATTACATTACTGGAGGAATGGAAGCATTATATGTCAGACCATGAAGACACAAAACATCCAGACAGAAATGACAACCAACAGGGTTCAGCTGACGCAAGAGATAAATTGCAGGAACGGAGGTGGAACACAGATCATCATGGCTGATCAATAGACGGGCTGGAAGACGGAGCCACGGACAGCTTTCTGTCTCATCTGTTAGGAGACGGGTGACTGTAAGGCCTGATGGCTGGTGAACAGTCGAATGATTAGCTGATATATTTAATCCCGAAGGAAAGGAAGCTCAAATCAGCTTTTTAAAAAAACTAATTATGTCAAGTCTCCTCTCACTGATGATAAAGGATAATTACTTTTTTATTCCCCTCGCTAAGGCTGAATACGTTCCTTCAGATGTGGCAACGTAACCTTTAACGAACACTGTTTGATTGATGAGGAGCCTCATTTCTCCCTTCCAAATGATTACCAATCACTGTTTTCCCCTCCTCAGAAACACTCACACACACACACACACACACATACAAATAATCTACCCATCCACTCAACTGGCTACAAACAAGTTTGTGTCTGACACTTGAAAAAGGAAAGCACCTCATTTTTGGACTTTCATTACTCATATCATCTGATAGTTACATCTCCAGTGCACTGAGACAGAATGCAATTACAGCGGGAAAAGAGAGAGGGCTTTGCTTTATCGGCGCCTGCGAAGAGGCGCATTCACATCCACAATGACCGTCTCTGACAACAGTGTCAGCCACAGACAATACCCTGCTATATCTATCTGTCTTTGTTGGAGAGATACTCGGACAGTGGGAGCCGGTGATGAATGAGACATTGCAAGTGTCTGATACATATTTCTCATTTTCGAGAACAAACAATACAGACATCTGAAATGAATTTCACCAGCTGAAGGTACACAGGCAGTCACAAGTCACTTGGCAGGCAGGAGGAAATAGACAATTCTTACATATATGGAAACACTTGCTCCAATTCATTACCTGCTACAGATCACTGGGTCTGATTTGACCGATTTTGTGCTGTATAACAATGATCTAGGGTTGACCAACATCAGATATGATAAAAGAGAGGCAGGTCCTCAAGAAATCCTGGATAAAAATCTGTACCAGAATTCTGCAGCGGTTAAGACAACAGCTGTCACGCCGCTACTGCCAGGAGCCAATCTGGAAAATGAGCAAGTTGTGTTGTTGCACTCATGCACAGCATAAAGGGTAATGACAGACTCAACCTTGTTGTGGTGGGCATATCGATTCGTTATAATAGTAAACATAAAAGGGCTACTAATTGTTTTTCTTGGCTTACTACATTCATAATATGAACCTAGCACGGCATTTCTTCAGTGGGAACGGTGGGATGAACTAAAGATTTTGTCTGTTGCCTGAGAGGATACAGGACGAATCCCTCTACCGATATTTGGTGAAAACTTTGGTATTCACGAGTGCACGAAATATAAACAGATTTCTCCAACATCTGCCTGACTCTGCTCGGATTAGCTGCTTGTTGTGTTTGTGGCGTCCCAAACATATGCGTTGCCAACAGGGACATTGCAGAGTGTCCTCTGCTGGAAAAACTATGCAACATCAACACACATAACACAGTTGAAGGGTTATTTACCTTTATTTTATCCGTCTCAATAATCTGATCTATCAGATAGATTGGCAAATACCCGATAATATCGGCCCACGGATAAACAGGACAGAACAGGGTCTAATGTTGTTATGTCTGCACTTAGCATTGAGCCATTAGTGAAGCTGTAGCGTCATGCAAAATTGTGCATAGAATGAAAAAAGCCTTAGTTCATAGTCACCAACCTTTTAGGAAGCTTTTGTTTATTTGGCTGGTGAGCCTGTACATGTAGTTTTTATGTCCCAGTGAAATTAAACTTATGGATTTCTCCCCATTCATTTATGCAGGTGCTTCACAATAACACCCAACTAGCTCCCTGAAAGTGTTAACCAAAATGCCTGCTGAGTGGCTTGATTTGCTTCTAGAGGAATCCACTAACCGTCATCAGAAAACCTTTGTGCATCAATCAAACCCTGGACAATGAGTTTTCCTGACCCACTTTTAGTGTCTTCATGTTGCTGTCGGATTATTTAACCAACCTAAAACATCATAGTTGGAAATTATAATCAAAATGAAAATGTAATCAGGAATCTTTAATAAAAAGAAGTGTTTTTTGGTTTTGATGTTGATCCAGTGCTCTCAGTCAGTGTTTTGATCCAAACTGAACCATTTTAGACGCAGTAATTTAAAGTGTCAGCGAGAGCTGATGAACTAGAAACACTTCTGCCCTCAGAGGTTACTCTCCCGACCCTCCTTACATTTAAAATCTTCATTTCAGCTTAGGGAACCCTATTAACTTGTACAACCAGCTTGACAGCATAAGAAATTACATGGCCCCCCTCTCATTCTCACAGCTTCCGTTAATTCCTGCGAGACCAGAGAGCAAGTGTACAGCACATGTCCATATCTGGTGTTTTCTTCTCGGCAGTGACACTTGATAAATGTGGTGCTCCCTCTCTAAACCTGGTTACTAGCAGGTTGTCCAGTGACAGCAGCTATTTGCTGTTTAATGCCACCAAAATCCGATTATGTCTTTCGGGGGTGCAGTTACCAGCTGACAGAGATGGATGGAGATTATAAACTAAGGCACTAGCCGAGTAGAACATTTTTTAAAAGGTTAGGAGAGACATAAAAATAGCAAAGGCTCAAGGATATCTGTGGTTAAATATCCCTGCATCCAAGGTCAGAGAAGTCAAGGTGGAGGACATGATACAGGAAGGTGGTTATTGGTGCTTCTTTCTGTAAAACCACTCTGGGAGGCAGACTCTAATATGACAGATGCAGTTTTCACTACTAGATTAGCAGTTTGTGTCCATCCAGTTAAAAGTCCATAAAAAAGGTGCTAATTTAATCCGCAAAGAATACACGACAAAGCTGTTAACCATAGTCTCCAATGATAAGTCTGGCTCCAGGTGAGCCATGAAGGGACAGCAGTAAACAATGATTTCTATCAGGGATGAATACGAGGGTAATCAGAAGCTGATTGTGAGCGTGGCCTCTGTTAGCACTGAGGAGTGCTGAACAGATTCATTGTTTTGCCAGGTTTTCAGTGTGAATGTTACCCTACAGCTCATTCAGCTGAGACAGTATCAGTTTCAGCACCAGTGAACTATTTCAACTGTGTGTTTGCCAACACAGTTTAATCTCTGGGAAAAAAAGGTCCAATCCAATAATCACATTCCTCCTCTTGTATTGTCTTTAAGCCATTCTCAGTTTCTGGAAGGGTCCATTCATAGACCGGGGACCATTCTACCTTATCCTGAAAGGCTCCAAACCCTCCACTCCTCAATGGCTGAGAACAGGCGAGCCCGAGCTTTCTCTGGGTAACACAATTAGCCATGGAGCGTCCGGGTCCGGCCTCCTTCCCATTCAGGCTATGTTTGATGGCCAGCCAGTGCCATGACTTCACCCATACACACTATCAGCCTATTACCATGCAAAACAGCGTCTTCTTCTCCTCCAATCCCTGCACCATCTCCCACTGCAGCCTGAGGAGGACCCCTTCTTTAGGCCTGCTTTGTCCCACAGCTACTAATGCGTGTAATTTTTGTGCGAATGAGGAATAGAGACTGTGAGCAAACGCACCTCTTTCAATTTGCACTACTATAGGATTTTGGTCCATATGGTGGGCCAAAGATTTGTAGCTGTGGGTCGCTGAGAAATGTGAGATTGGAGAGAGCAGTAAGGGAGGGCACAGGAGTTTATGGCACTCATTTTAAAACAGGCAACAGCCAAAATTAAAGAAAGAACTCACAATAAAAGCTGCTAGACTGTTTTTGTGAAAATATCACCCTGACTGCACCAACTGAAGTTCCAGTTTCCGATCTTTGAGGTGTGATTCTGACTGCTCTTTGTTCTCATAAAACTTCCACACTTGATCCAAAATGCTATTCCAGCAGAGTGAGGAGGAAGAGGAGTGGAATATAAAGCTGTGACATGCCTTCAGTGAAGGGCCAGGACAGCTTTATATGATTAAAATTGACTGGCACACAGCGCAGGCCTCCACTCCCACCCATAACAGATATTGAAGACCCCCCAGGGAGGGCAAGCAACCAGAGGCCTCCCTCAGTGAATGAGACAGGTTTGTAAAAAAGCATGAGGCAGCCGCTACAATCAATTCAATTTCATTCTGCCCATGTATATATGGGTATACTTCCTGAATGTGTGTGTGTGTGTGTGTGTGTGTGTGTGTGTGTGTGTGTGTGTGTGTGTGTGTGTGTGTGTGTGTGTGTGTGTGTGTTGT
>VUQK01003599.1:26631-45314 GCA_015106715.1 Bujurquina vittata | reverse complement strand
CATCGAGAGACTGACAGCAAAAGGCGCCTTTATTTAAAATTCACTTTGGATACTGTTGGCTGTAATCACGCCAGAACTGTACAGGCATGAAGGTTACACAAGACGGTTACGCCGAAAAGGCCAGTGTCACCGGTTTATTTGTCTTTCTTTGGAGGATGGATCTCGCATCCATCACTGCCAAAGAGTATCATTCAGTTAAACAGTGTCTGGGGGGTGCTTTCTCCATCTTGCATGGCCACCGCTGAACTTTCCAACGAGCTCATGGTGTCTGGGTCCAAAGAAACCCACTGGTCTACATGCTGCGGTACACAATCACTAGAAAACAACTCCATGTTCAGGACGAGAAAGCCCTCCAGCTGTACATCAACTTTACAAGGATGCTAAGTGAATGTTTGCCTCCCCTTGAGACCATGAGTCTAATGACTATTGCTACACTACTTGATGTGGGATTTAAGGGTGAGGGCTTCTGCAGCCAGACAAATGCTCTAGCTGCAATGACACATCTGACCGCAGAATGTGCCACCTTCACTGAAGCCGAAACACACCAAATCACACCCGTCTCTCCTGTCCCATCCACCACCTGACAGCCAGAGCCAGCAGCCAGGCCTACAACCCAATCGGGTAAGTTGTGTTGACCTGAACTGCGTAGCACATTCACAGAGTTCCAACATATTCTTAAAATGCCTTTAGAAAGTTTTACATAATATTTAAAATATATAAATATAAATGTCTTAAAAATTAAGATATTCTTTTGAAAACAAATATTACTTGTCTTTAGAAATTAGACTTAAAATTTAATGTAAATAAAACATTAGGGGCAGTCATCTTCCGTGACCTGTTGGGGCTGAGGGGAGAGGCAGGACAAAAAGACACACCCTCTCTAAATAAAAAACAAATAGAACATCATAATAGGCATTATGTAGTGATTTTACCAGTTCAAAAGCATCTTCGCTGCGCTGCCCATGAACCGCCTGTTTGACACTCCGATTCATTTCCTCATTCGTAAAGTCGCTGTCAGAGCGTCAGAGGAGTGAATTCATTTGCAGAGGTTTATGTTTTACGAGCACTGAAATCCCAGTTAGGTTAGTTCGTTATTTTTGTATGTAACATGAAGCTTTTACAGTCCTTCACTCGCCAACAGGCTGTAAGGACAGAGACGGCGATGATGTCACAGATTTATAATGAGCACAGCTCAAACATTTACTGTAGTTACTGTGGCATCACTGTTACATCACACTGATCTGGATGAAGCTTTAGACACAGAACACACTGATCAAAGATCGATCATTGGTCGTGTTGTAAGAGGTCACTGATGGAAAAATATCTGGATCTTGGAGATGATGTGAAAGTTTGAGTGAAGATGAGGTTGAAATAATTTTCATCCAGTCCATATCTGTTCCTAAAGCCTTCTGCATGTTTTCAGCTAAATATGAAACTGACTGAACTCTGACCTTTAACAGTAACTCAGTGAAACATCTTTGCTGTGGCTGTCAGAGAGCCATCATCTATCTGTGAAGCTGATCTTAGATCAGATTAGAATTGGTTAATCTGGAAACATTAAAGCATTTTTTCTCTAAGTTTCATGACTCATCTTTATCCAGTCATGGCAGAAATAATGAAATTTTGACTGGATAATTATTTAAACAGTGGTCATAAACTGATCTGTCATAAACTGCATCATAAACTGTTTTTATTAAATAAAAAACTTCCATGACGGCAGCTCCGCCGCCGGGGTCTGCTGCTGTCTCAGTGACTAATACACAGGTCAGTAAACTCAGTCAGATTTATCCACATTCACTTTCCGTCGCCTGCATTTTGTGTTTAGACTAGATTTTAAAAATCAAAATTAGGATTCAGCTTTATTTGATGGAAATTCAAGTTGCATAAATGATGACAGCAGACATTATAAAAGAAATGATATTTTTATAACAAACGTTTATTGCGTCTATGACGATAACAGAGTGGGTGAGGGTCATTAAAGTGATTCGTCATGCTCCACACTGACGTGTACGATCCTCGATCCACCGGATTAATATGGCTTATAAGTCACAATTACAGTTTTTATTTATTTATATTTGGTCACCTCTCAAGCAGATGGTTTTCTATAAAGTTTTGTAACGGGACGATCATAATGAGGAATTATTGCATTCCAAGAAAATGATCTCAGTGGATCAACACTTTCCCCGTGTCCAGAAACGGTAATCCAGTCAACAACATTACATAGTTCATGATGCAGATTGATTTGTGTAGTACACCAGGGGCTACAGGTTTATGCAGGACACTGTGATTGCATTTATTAAAGGAAATCACAGGGGACGCTCTGTGGTCACAAAACAGTTGATTTGATTGGGGCAGCAGCTGGAAGGCTCAGACTTCAGCCAGTGAAATCATTTTAACCTCAACTATAATTTTGAACAAAAGTTTGTTTCCCGAAAACCAAGATGTGTGATGATCAGTCCGTTTGCTCTCTGGAGACCATAGTCTTCATTAAGAGTGTTTCTACAGCGATTCGGAGGTAATACAATATGTACACTCACCAGCCACCTTATTAGATGCACCTGTTCAATTGTTGAACACAAATATCTAATCAGTCAATCACATGGCGGCGGCTCAGTGCATACAGGCATACAGATGTCATCACGATGACCCACTGGTTACAGCCAAGGTTTGCAGGAAAGCATCTCTGAATGCACATCTCAAATACTGAGGCAGATGGGCTACAGCGGCAGAAAATCACATCGGGTTCCACTCCTGTTAGCTAAGAACAGGACACTGAGGCTACAATTTGCACAGGCTCGCCATAATTGGACAGTAGAAGACTAGAAAAATATTTGCCTGGTCTGACGGTCTCTCTGGTCTAATATCTGCCATGACGTGGTGTGAAAGCATTGCTCCATCCTGCCTTGTATCAATGGTTAAGGCTGATGGTCGTGGTGTAATGGTGTGGGAGATTTTCTTGACATGGATTGAGCCCCTTAGTACCAACTGAGCATCATTTAAATGCCACCCCTACCTGAGCAGGCTACGGTATAATGGGCTGGATCAGGTGGCCTTACTTACGTTGCAATAGGCCTAGGCTGCTGGGGGCTTCCCCTCATGAGTTTTTCTTCTTCACTCACCTCTTTTTCCTCACTATGTGTTTATACACCACTCTACATTTAATCAATTATTATTAATCTGTGGCTCTCTTCCACTGTGTGTCTTTTGCCCTGTCTCCTTCCCCTTACCCCCACTCAGTCATGGCAGACGGCTGCCCCTCCCTGACCTGGTACTGATGGAGGTTTCTTTCAGTGTCAGCAAGTGCTTGCTCATAGGGGGTTGCCTGATTGTTGTGGTTCTCTCTGTAATATTGTAGGGTCTTTACCTTATAATATAAAGCGCCTTGAAGCAACTGTTCTTGTGGTTTGGTGCTATATAAATGAATTGAATTGAACTGAGCGTTGCTGCTGACCGTGACCGTACCTTTGTGACCACAGTGTACCCATGTTCTTATGGCTGTTTCCAGCAGGATAATGTGCCATGTCACAAAGCTCAAATAATCTCAAACTGGTTTCTTGAACATTCTACTTGAATGGTCTGCACAGTCATGAGATTTCCAATAGAGCACCTTTGGGGTCTGGAGGGATGACAGATTCGCATTGTGGATGTGCAGCCAGCAACTCAGCAGCAACTGTGTGATGATATCGTGTCAATATGGACCAAAATATCTGAGGAATGTTTCCAGCACATTGCTGAATCTGTGCCACAGAGAATTAAGGCAGTTCTGAAAGCGAAAGGGAGTCCAACCCAGTGCCAGCAAGCTGTGCCTGACAGCTGTGATATTATTGATATGTAACCAGATGGGTGTTATGCTTTAAAGCTGAATGCAGGTACATTCTTCCAATTTAACACTGGCCATTTCTCAACCATACAATTAATAACCTCTACTCGTGCTGTTCGGAGCTGCGAGTGATTCAGAAGTTCAAGTCTTTGTTTGTGAATGTAGTGACAAATCTGATTATGGACATTAATATATTAGCATTGGAGTTAAGATCAAAATCAGTAAATCAGCTTTGTTCTGCTTGCAGTCAGACTGAGGTCAGAGTGAATTAAATCTCTTCAGGAAAGTTAATATGAAAAAAAGTATAGAACAAGAATCCTATTGAAGTCAAAAGCCTATTTAGAGATAAAAGGCAATTTGGCCATTTTTTCAAAAGGGATTGTGTTTCACTCCCTGCATGGGAACATATTTCTTAAAAACTCCCATACTCTACATTTGGTTCAGACATATAAAAAGAAGCAAAATGATTCTTTGTCTCAGGAGGGTTCCTTTATACTTTTTCCTGTTATTGAGATTAAAAAGAAATAATTGTGCAGCAGTGTTATGAAATATTTGATACAACCGTTTAATGACTCTCTTTGATATGAAAGCATGGCAACAGATAACAAATGAAGTCACAGTACAAAGTCTGTAGACCTGCACTGACAGATGTTTCAGTCTTGTAGTCATCAATTGGAAGTTATTGAAACCAAGCTTCAAGTTTGAAGTAACTCCGGTATTTAACATCTTGTAATTTCATGACTTACAGAATCAAGAAACATTTGTTGCTTGCCTAAACGCCAGTTTTTTTTCCCCATGCCTGAATTAGAAATCTACAGAGACAAATTGTGACTGTGTTCTTTGACAGAAGCCTTTTAAACCTTCTGTTTAACTCATTCAGAGGAGCTCTAATATGTATGCTTTCATATTATACAAATGTGACGGTATTTCTCAAGCAGCAGTCTTAAAGGAGAACAACAAGTGCCTGGGCAGCCAGCCGGACACCTACATGAATGAAGAGGAGCGACTCAAACAGAAATGAGACAATAATGTCTAATCAGTCAGCACTCGCAACAGTTCACCTTCCTACAGCTGATTATTAAAAGCGAGCAGAAACACAATGTGGCGCACATTAATATCATACATCAGGCTGAATGTTTTGGATTAGGAGAGAAGACATCATCTCAGACCAATACATGTGGTTAATTTAGTCTACAACATGAAACTAAGGAACAGAGTTTACCAGAAAGTTTAGACAAACAATAAAGGAACAAACAAGCGTAAGACTGTCAGTGAACCATGACAGCAACTCGGACAGACAATAGCCGGTAAACCAACAAGTCCTCCAATCCAAATGCCAGCAGGTTGTTTTTTAAAGGAGGACGAGCGCAGGTAAGCACAGGTGTTACTAATCACATTAAGGCCATGCGCTTAACCGGAGATGGACGTTCACTGATGTAACACCTGGGTTTACCCATTTCATTTCAGAATAGCCTCTGTGGAAAAAAGCTTTTGAGAGCCTCTAGTAATTTAGTATCATCCTTTTTCTTCCTAACATAATATTTATTGCAATTTAAGATAAGTTTTTTTTGTTTTTGTTTTTTTAAACGTGCTTTTCATTAATTTTGGTCATAGTTTTTCTGTACTGCAGAACAAGATGATCAATACACAAGCATCTTTTCAGTGATGCCAGTGATACTTTGTCCTCTGTTCAGTGTCGTTCCAGCCAGTGCGAGCTGAGCATCCATTTCTTTAAAGCATTGCAAAAGTACAAGAGCACTTCTATTTCTAACCTCATGGACCCTGGATGACCTTTTTTTTTTTGGTGTATATCAGTGTAACTTCATCACAGCTGATATTAATCATTAATTTAATTAAACATTAAATCAGCCTGAACTTCACTGATCCAAGAAATTACATATCTTCAGCTGTCTGGAGAAAGCCCCGGATGCCAAGTTTTTCAAAGAAGTCAGCGTTTATAAAGCGCGCCCCACGGACAGTTTTCACGTGGCTTTCTGCATGACACTGAGGGAAAGCAGATTTCACTTTCAAGCTCCTCATGCTGCGCATGCTGGGTCACAGTGACAGACAGTGACACAGTCTGTAAAAAGAAAGACACCCAGAACGTGTTTTGTTGGCTCTTGGGTGTTTTTATTAAAAATAATAAGAAGACGAAAGGAAGGGGGGGAAAAAATCCCTCCAAACCTGTGCAGATGCTTTCACTTATTTTGTCTCTGCTCAGATGCAGAGTGGAGCTGTTAGATGAAACAATGCTTAAAAAGAGAGCAAAGCAGATGTCCATCAAAACCAGTCTATCCATGCTCAGTCACTTACAGTATGTCAGGTTGATAGTGAGGGTCACTGGACCATGATGAGCACAAAATCTGACAAATAACATCCGAATAACTTGCACCTATGTGCGATTGTTTGAACTAATGATTTTGGAATCAGCAGGTGTTTAGAAATGTCTCCATGAGATCTTTCCAATGTGTAAATCTACAGTTCTTAGATCTTCCTTGAGTTACTTGGACTTTCCCACTGTTCTGATTATTGGACAATCCACTGAGTGCTGTCACACAAATCATTTGTATGCTAGCAAAGAGAAACTACCAGCCATGTTCATTATCAAGAAGTTAATAGCCTTTGGCCTTGTCAAGTTAAGACACTATAGGACTTCAGCACCACTAATTAAAAGATTTAAATGAATGTATGTATACATCTGAGCCTGTATGTATACTTTTGACCCCACGTGGATTGGAGGTGAGCTTTTTTGTGTGCTTTTTCATCCATAATTGGAGCTCCTTGGGGCAAGTTATTAGTTATCTAGCAAAGAAAACAAAAGCAGCGCTGCATTATGAAATCAATACCACATAAAGGCAGCCAGTATAAGTGCAAGTGGTCTCTTTATTCTATTGTGCCATTTCCAGTCACGTGAACAAAGCGAAAAACTGAAACACCTTTGGTTCAAGATACTTCCCATAGTTGCTCAGGAAGATTTTTCTATTGTATTGCTTTATCAAATCACAATCTTACTTTTATAAGCACACCGCCATCGTTTCACCTAACTGTGTGGTTTCCGTGGCGTTCCAGATCGTAGCTAGCAATACTAGCTGTGCTAGAAAAACTGCATGGTAATGTTGCTGTTTGTATGTGAAGCATTTTGGAGTGCACCTTCACAGCTGAATTTGAAACTACATTTATGATTATAGTATTGTCTTTACCTTACAATGTAAAGTGTCATGAGGCAATTGTTTGTTGTGATTTGGCGCAATATAAATAAAGTTGTGACCACTATTCTGAAGGCATGTGTTTGTATAGAGGGGGTGATGTGAATCAAATTGTCGTGGTTGCTGGTTGATTGAACAACACCATTTGTCATTTTGCCCTTCAAATAGCCAAAATGGAAAACAAAAAGCAGCAGCCTTTGTGTCCTGAGGACCAGCATTGAGACTCACATCTTAAGGCCATGTTTAATAAAATATTACCCTGAGGAACATTTAATAAGTCACAGAAAACAGTTCCTCGGGCGGCAATCCGCTTTTCATATCACCTGCTGTGTTATCAAATAGCCCCAGCTTGCAGATACTTTTTTCCTAAGTGACGAGATGCCATGGAAAATATTGTTTGCGAGAAATAGGAGCTTTTCTCACCTTCCATCTAATTTGGCAAAGCACTTTCTAATTTTCTTTGTGAAATGTGTCAGCAGCACATGAATGAAAACATGAGATGACAATTCAAACCCTCTGCTTTTTCCCAGTCAGAAATTCTCCGGCTCTGAAGAGGTTGAAGTATTCTGAGCAGATAAATGTGTCCTGTCGGTCCCTGCGTGATGCCACTTGAATGATGTGTAGGAGGGAATTGATATTCACCTTGAAACCTAGAAGACATCTATATCGTGTTTATTTCAGCCTCTTCCCAAATAACTTTTGAGTGATACCTTGTAAAGGTAACTCTTATTTTCCAAAAGCTTTTTCACACATGGCACAATGTGTATGTCAGTCAACTATTGTATTGACAAACTGGGAAGGCTTTTTAGTTTTTAAGTCAGTTGCAAAACATTAGCACGATGGTACACTTAGCCAGATGATTTCTCAAATGTTAGCAATCAAGATTTTATTTACCTGAAAGGTCTGGTGAGCATGCTTGGTTATGCTCCCTTTGTGTTCATTCCAACATGCAATTATGGTAAAAAGAAAAAATACCCTCCTACGGTTCAGTTCAGTTTTATTTATTCTGCTTCAAGGCATGTTTTATGGCGAGGTAAAGAAGAAAAACTCACTGCATCACGGGGAGCCCGGAGCAGTCTAGGTCTATTGCAGCATAACTAAGTGAGGGTTCAGGGTAACCTGAGCCTAAAATATAAGCTTGTGGCTTATAGTTGTGGTTGTGGCTGCAAAACACACGCAAATTATCACCCTGTTCTTTCTTAGAAGCCTTTACAACCCTCCTAAGCAAGCCGAACTTGTTCAGTCCTTTTCTAATTGTTCTGTGATGAGCTAACTGAGGCCTGATAGCGTCTAAGATAATGTTCTTAGGATTTTTTTTTGTAATGACTGTGAGCACTCCACTATCCGACCTTGGTGGATTTGCTAGGATGCACACTCATGCGGATGCTCCACTGTCCTGAATGTTTTCCAATTTTGATTAATAATCTTTCTCACTGTAGACTTCAAATCAGGAAATGCTTTTACAGCCCTTCCCAGACTGATCAATAGCTTCTTTAAGATCATAGCTGATGTCTTTCCTCCTTCAAGCTTTTATAGAGGTGGTCACTTGCTGATGATCATATAATTAAGTGCATTTGATTAGCACCATCTGGCTTCTACTTAGCCTCTTAATTCCTATGGAAACAGCAAGGGTGTACTTAGATTTTCCCAAACTGCCTCTACATTTTGGCTTTATTTTTGTCAAGTAAATGTAGTGTAATGTCGTGTTTTGTTGTTCATCTGAGATTTTATTTAGCTAACTTTGAGACCTTCTGAGGACCAGTGGATTTTCCCTGTTCAGGGAAAAGAGTGGATTGGTGGGACGGATGGGGGGGAACGGGGGAGACCTGCACAGGTGAGCTGACAGTGCATCACTGCATCACACATCAGGAAACGCTGTTCAGCAAAGTTCTGAAGATTGAACGTCTCATGAGCACCATGACACAGTGAACTTTATAAGAGGCAAAGGTTCAAATCACTGTGAGTTTTGGTCTTTTCTGAAGGAAAAACCTTCTGAATTTGGTGATGTGCCTTATTACACATGTGCGATGAGCTGCCTGAGGAAATTTGCCAGTTCATGGAAAGTAAGAAAGAAATTTTTCCTTTTTTTTTTTTCTTGTTTCTGGATTTTTTGCTGATATTACATCACAGTTGCGACTTCGACTGTGTTTTTAAACTTTGTCCCGTTCAGTGAATGAGTTTGACACCCCTGCTTTTATAGGATGAGGGTGAGTTTAGTCATTTGGGAGGAACTCAGAAGAGCTGCTGCTCCTCAACATTGAAAGGAGCCGGCTGAGGTGGTTCGGGCTTCTGACAAGGATGCCTTCCGAACACCTCCTGGGTGGGGTGTTCTGTGCATTTTCTGTATTACTGTATGGTCTTTACCTTAAAATATAAAGCGCCTTGAGGCCACTGTTTGTTGTGATTTGGCACAATATAAATAAAATTTAATTGCTTGTCCTACCGAGAGGAGACCCCAGGGTAGACCCAAGACACACCGGGCAGACTACATCTCTCAGATGGCCTGGGAATGCTTTGGTGTTCCCCTGGATGAGATGGAGGAGGTGGCTGAGGAGCGAGAGCTGTGGGCTTCTCTGCTTAGGCTGTTGCACCTGTGACCCAGCCTTGGAAAAGCAGCAGAAAATAAGATGCATAGATTGTTGGAACATTAGACAATATTACATACCAGCTTCTGATTTTTTGTTTGTACAAACTAATTTAAGAAAAAGTTCAGAAGCTGTGTAAAATAAAAAAAAAAATATATATATATATATAATTTGTTGGTTTTGCCAGTGATAACCTGATGTGAGCAACAGAATTCACCATTTAAAAAAAAAATAAAAATATTTAGCAGCTTTACTAACTTTACTTAAGGTAAAAGTGCATTTATTTGCACCTTAAAATGCCATATTATCAGGTAAAAATAAGAGAATGTAAGTGGCTCTATAGGACAGGAAACACATTTTTAATACTTTGTATTAATGAGGCCCCAGACTTGCAGAGCAGCTGCCTTATTGAGCAGCACAATCACTCCTTGCTCCTAGTGTACAGACTAGTGCTCAATTTTCACCTCACTTGACACACTGCACAGCACTGTAGCTGATGAATTGGTCTGCATTGCAGTGAAAGAAGCTGATTAGAGGATCTTATTTTATAGGGTTCTTTTTTTTTTAATTCTGGATTCACCAGAGTTAAAATTGGGCCCATGTTCTTTTTTTACCCGGCATCAGATTAACTGCTTCTCCCTCCCTTGTGAATGAAAAAAATGTAAATATCACCACTTAACCACTCTTCTTCTTTGTTTATCAATGGCTGAGAACAAGAGATGAGTTACAGGAGCGAGAACAAGCAGCAACTGAGAAAAACTAATACATAACCTTAAGGCAGGACTGCACACACACACACACACACACACACACACACTCCTACACATTAGGAACATTTTTCTCTTCGGTTTCTGAAGTGAAAAAATCTAAAGGAAAAAAAATGCTTCATTTGTAGTCTAGTTATAAAGAAATTACTGCATAATGAGTTTCAGTGCATGATGAATATTGCATCTTGGGAAAATGATTCAACACACCACTGCCTACATTTTTGTGATGATTTTGGTGCATTTTAAGTAGTGTCTTTTAAATTCGTCCCTGAATCAACCCAGCACAATAAATGCAAATGGAATTTTTCCCTAAAGGCTTGAAACTGAACACTAATCAAGTGCTTTGGTATTAACCATGACTTTACACACAGAAGATTAAAAATGACAGCAGTAATTTTAGATGCGAGCCAGATTATGATGACACAGATGAAAAGACTGAAATCAGATTTTAGTCCTGGTCAATATGGGGACACTTGCCGTTAATCTAGTCGCTGCCATTGTTATTTATTTCTATGATTCTGTAGCAAATGCTTTGCCACCATCTACTCTCAACAGCACACAATAGTAAGCACCCCATGTTACCAAAGTCTTTACAGTAGGAAATGTTTGGTCTGTCTTAACTGTAACCTATTCAGGTAGGAGAGAAGTCTGATTACTGACCTGCTGTGTTTATAGTAGCCAGGTTATGACGGTGCATGCAAACGCACAAAACCAAATAAAATTGCAAACAGTAATGCTGGATTTAATGCTTCATCCATTTGTGCAAATTTGAATGATTTTTGTGCTAGAACAGCAGTATCCAATAAAAACATTACATTAAATCATTAACTGTAATTTGTTAAATGCTAATTAAAGACAAAAAAGCTACAAAAAGTTTCAAGATCTATAATCAAATCGTACTGTATAAATAAATATAAAATATTAAAAGAAAATTAACTTTTGCTATTAGAAGCTAAACTAAACTGGGTTATATCTTTGCACAGAGATATTGCTCTGTGTCGACCTCAAATCACGACACAGCCTGGAAATGTTTTGTTGTGTGTGTGTGTGTGTGTGTGTGTGTGTGTGTGTGTGTTAGAAGGCATTTGAGGGCACATAAAACTGATGAATAAACTTTTACTCGCCAAAAGGAGATTTATTTTACAGATCTGATTGAGAAGCATTTGCATATCTTGGTCAAAACGACCCCTTTGATATCTCCGTCATGCCTTCATTCATTTCTCGTTATTCTTTTATTTCAATGTTACATCACAAAATAAGAACAGGAACAAAACATTTCCTTCTCAGTTCTGGGAAGTCAACAGGGAGGTGGAAGATTTTTGAAAAGTAAAAATAAGAAAGGCATTTGTTATTTCTAGACCACAATTGAAACGTGTGTTAGAGTTGTATTGCATTTCATTCTTTTGCTTTTAATTTGTCTGTGCATCAACTCAGCACAATAACACCTTTCTTGAGCATTTTAATCTCCATTCATTCATGCCTGCTTATTTCCCCTTATTTGGTTCCACATTTGTAAGAAAAATGCATTTGTGGATTGAGCTGAGCAGAGTTGAGTATGTAAGATGCACCTATGAAAATCTTCCCTGATAACAACCCATTGTTCTGCCATTGACTCTTGTTTGGTGTCGTTTATTGGACTGGGTGGTTTTAAGTCTGAAGAAACAAGACGTGGGTAATTTAACAATTTATTCTTTCAAACAGGGGCCTCAGCAGCATGTGGAAGAACCGTTCAGAGGTACAACAGCCTCACACCTCCTCCTCATGCTGGTCACCAGTTCGGTCACACACTGCTGTGGGATGGCATCCCATTCTTCAACCAGCACGTGTCATAAGTCAGACTGTGTTGGTCAGTCTGGCATATGAACAGCACACTCGAGCTGATCCCACAAGTATTCATTGAAGCTGAGGTCAGGACTGCACACAGGCCATTCCATCCACTCCCAAATTCTGGAGGCAGTCTCTGATAAACCCCACTCTTAGGAGGTGATTGTTGTCATCGTGGAGGACAGAGTTTGGTTCCAGACTGTGGAAATATGGGATTGCCACTGGTTGCAGAATCTCATCTCGATATCTCAGCAATGAGATTGCCTCCAATGATGACAAGCCTGACTGTCTGCACCTTTGTCACCAGAAGCAAGAGTCAACAGCAGAATAAGCAATTTCCCTGTCTGGCTTCCTGTTTTATTTTGATAGTCATTTGGTCCCTGTCTGTCATGTTCAGTTTTGCTTTCCCTGGTCTCGTCTGTGTCATGTGGTTCACCTGTGTTCCCAGCTGTTTCCACTCCCCTCGTTTCCTTGTGTATTTAAATCCTGTGTTTTCGATGCCTCATGTTATCGATTCCCTGCTGTGTGTGCCTGTTTCTTTTCCAAGCCTTTCCTTTGTTTTTTGACCAGCAAAAAAGCTGAGTGGGGTTTTTCTTGGAGTTAATCCTGTGTCCTGCATTGGGGTTCTCTTTCCGCCAGCCACACAGCCGTTATATGACTATATAAGACTAATTTTGAGACTAACATTGAGGAAAAAGTACTGAAGTTAATTTCGTTTCTACTTTCTTTACTTGGTACATTTTTTCAAAATTTTGCAAATCTGTAATTTCACTGCAAATTACTTACAAAGATCTCAAAGAAGTGAAGGTGTGCCCCAAAATCTTCTATTTCCACAAATTGGTTGCCTTTGGTCAGAGAGGCGAGGTGACACAAGAATGAGCTTCAGGTTCAATCAGCGATGTAACTGGATAATCATAATGCTAAAATAGAGCTGTCAAATTTTCCCTGATGGCTTATTTTTTATTAACATGTTTCCTTCAGATTTGCCAAATTGGCTTGATCTCAGTAGCTTTAGAGCAGCAAGGGTTAAGAGCATGTACAGGAAACCTATTTTTCATTGCTCATTACTGCCATCATTGTTGTTCTGCTGAAAATAAGCATGAATAAGAGAACGTTAAACATACAGTACTATACCTATTTCTTTTCTTCCAAGCAATACACTCACCAGTGACTGGTGAATGGTTCCCCAGAAATTTTGGTCCATATTGATTTGAGAGCATCAAGCAGTTGCTGCAGATTTTCCAGATGTACATCCATGATTTGAGTCTCTTATATCAAATGGTTATTTGAGTTACTGTTGCCTTCCTATTAGCTTGAAAAGGTCTGGCCATTCTCTCTGACCTCTGGTGACCTCTGCCAGCTCTCTGGTCACGATGGTAATGTTTAAACATGCCTACAAAATAAGATGCACCAAAAACAAATAAGTGCATGAAAAATACGACTCATCGCAACTCTGAATCAGTGTGAGCCCTGAGCTTGTTTCTCTGCAATGAGACGATCCCATCTGGGGGGGATGGGAAACAAAGACACAAGAAGTGTCCAGTCTAATCCGTAATGTGGATTTCTTCACTGTCACTGCAGAAAATCCCGCTCCACATAAAAATGATGTTGAAATTGGAACAGGGGCTTTAGGGCTGTTGTGGTGACTTCTGGGTATTCTGCCATAACTTAAATCCAGAACATTGTTAGAGTAGTTGTCTGGAACAATCTTTTGGTCCTCCAGTAATTGTTTGCCCTTCTTGTTGTGCTTTTTTTTCGTTCAAAATACTCCAGAGGCTTGTCTTTTAATGCAGAATGCTTGGTCTCCACCTGGCGAAGCAGTTTTGATGGCTTCATTGCCTCATTAAAGAGCCGGTCGCCGCATATAATGCAGAGTGGGCTTGGTGCGTGGGGATCACCTGTTGCAATAAATCCATATTTTAAATAGGACTCCTGGTGTTGTCTGTAAAATGCAGCATTCTTTTTCTTGGAAGTTGTAGACTCTTCTGCTGTCTCCTCACTGAGCCTTTTTCCCCTTCCCAAAGAAACTTTTTCCTTTTGACATTTGTGTTACTCATTTTTGCAGGCTTTTGGGTTTATTTTTAGTTTTACCGCGTATTACGGGCCGAGACAAGCATCTTGACTTGCATCAAGAGTAAGTAATGGAGAGAATCCAACCATTTTTCAAAATAAAACATCGTTCAGACTCATTAATAAAATTGAAATAATGTAAGTTATTGATTCTTTCAGTGCGGCCCGGTACCAAATGACCCATGGACCAGTACTGGTCCACGGCCCAGGGGTTGGGGACCTCTGTTTTATTACTCGTAAATTCATCCATACTGTATAAATTCACCTGGTAATCATGATTACAGGGTGTAAAAGTTGCATGCATTGAGCTAGTCCAAGCACAATCTTAAGATATGAATAATTCGAACTCATTGACCTCCATGTTTCAATGTTTAAATAATCCTGTGACATGTAGCTGCAACCCATCTTTTTCTTTCTTTTTCCCCCCATATGGAGACAAACTCAAAAATCTGACAGAAAGATGTGTTTAGCAGATTCTGTCAAAAAGGAGCATAAAATGTAGCATCTTGATTTTCCATCAGTACTTTTTCAGTGAGAGACTGACAAACATCAACATGAACAGTGTCGCCAGATATGCTTTGGTTCGTCTGGCACTTGTCAAGCCACAGCTTCATCCCAATCCCCCCCAGCCCTCTTTGCTGCAGTGGGAACAGTGCCCTTGAGAAACACTCTAATACACATTTGCAGCATGGACCCTGTACCATGTTGCAGTACCCGAGTGTTCACCAGTATCACTCTCAGATCAGCCTCTACCAGCAATTTTTCCCACAGCAAACAGTCATTTTCCCTCACTGTCCCCTTGAAATGGGTTTCAGACACGACCACTGAAGAGGTTAAAGTGCTTGTCATCCTCCTGATCTGTCTCTCACGCAGGAAATATTACAGGCTGCTCTAACAGGGATGATGGCTTTGAAGAGTTGTCCCCACTTAACATGTTTCCAGCAATTAAGCATCTTCAAATGCCAGCGAACAGTATTTTTTATTTTTTTTTAAACTGAAATTCAAATCCCCCCTCAAGCAGAGTTTTCATAATCATTAGCTAAAATGCTTGCATTTACATTATGTTCAAGTGCTTGTAATCACAAGCTGAATGAGAAATTGTCCAGACCAATATTACTGCATATCACAAATGTACAACATACGCAGTTTCTGGCCAGTATGTGAAAAGAAATTATTGTACAGAAAATTACTTGTCAGACAATGGAGCTTTACCCGTCTCTTCATTTGAACCCTGATCTGCCAGAGTGAGCAAAAGATTAGCTGTTTTCAAATAACTGAAAATGAACATGTGCTTTAGGGATGGTAAGGACTATTTTCTGAATGAAATGTCACCTTTTGTGATCCTATTTTATCAGAAGGGTACATAATTACACTGTATCCATTACAGGAAACCAGTGAATACTTTATGCTTGTGAAACACTGGATACATGATAAAATTAAGGTTCATGCCACCAAGTTCCATGGCATTGGCTCCAATCATAGAATGCAAAAATCATAGTTTGGCACTTACATTGGATAGCAGATCACATTCATTCACTGTGTGCAGTCATACAGGACAGCAACTGGCATGCTCTTCATATTTTACATACCACATACAGTACTACTTATCTGTTTATTGATGTAGTTACAATATCAGCCTTATAATCTTCTAAATCCTCTCTCAACACATCTTTCATCTTACACCTGTCAGCCTCGTTGGCATGATATCACCACCTTCAGCCATGAAAGGGAATCTGCTTTAATCATTTCAAACAGCGTCAGTGTGGCATCATCTACGTCTTTTTTTTTTCCCCCCTCGCGCTAAGTGTTCATCGAGCGAATATGTTTTGTGTTGTGAATCAAACTTGTTAATTATTTTGCTTGCTATTCTGGGATACGTGCAGTCATAAATTCACATTACTCACAAAACTATTTCACTTTTCATGCGATGGCATTGTCCCAGAACCTTGAAAAGAAAAGTCCATTTAAAACTAGGTCTTGTCCTTTTGCTGCTGAAACAATTTGTGTTTATTTGTGTTTGCCAGTGTGTGTATGTGTGTATGGAGAGTAAGTTTTGGTGTGTCTGATTGCATTAGTGTGTGACTTGTTTTTCATTGACGTTTCCTCTTATTTCTCTAATTTACCCTAGCTGCAGACGTTAAAGTGGGATGACAGAGTGAACTGAGTGCTAATCAAGTCAGGATAAGTGGGGGGGGGAAACCCTCGCCTGAAAAAAATGTTTGTTTTGCCCATTTCTCTACTTATTTCTCTTCTCCTTCTCCACTGAAATGACATATCATTACAGGCCAATCTTCACTGGGACTGTACTTGTCATTGGCTAAATCATGCAGACACAACTGGGTTAGAAAAGGAGGACTGCGCCTCAGCATGCAAAGATGCCCGTACAGTAAATGTGCACACTCAAATATATGCATGTAGACACTATCATGGCAGGCAAGAACTTGAAGACAAGACCACTGTGAACTGATTAAAGGAGATCTTGCAGTGCTATGCTTCTCATCTTAGACACTTCAGTCAAAACACATGTCATTCTCAATGATGCAAGCAAACATCTAGAACCCCCACCCCCAGTCCTCACAACTTGATCTGTAGCAGTTTTAGCACTTTGTCTTGTTTTGCCCCTTTGTCACAGCTTTCGCTCTTTCCTCTTGTCTATTTTCGGAAAAATATGTTTTCACAGCAGAAAAACTTTGCATGTCTGCGGCTGTTTTTTGCATTTGTTCTGCACTGTCAAGCCAAGTGATGTGCAGGTTTAGCTGGGAGACTGTTAGTGCCTGGAACACTATCTGGACCGTATGTTTCAGTAGCACAAGTTTAATTGAAGTGCTGAAATTTTAAC
This sequence comes from Bujurquina vittata, assembly GCA_015106715.1. Classification (NCBI taxonomy): domain Eukaryota; kingdom Metazoa; phylum Chordata; class Actinopteri; order Cichliformes; family Cichlidae; genus Bujurquina; species Bujurquina vittata. The sequence goes on along the minus strand of VUQK01003599.1, from coordinate 28,203 downwards.
AACTTCATGGTCAGTGAGCCAGTCAGTAAATTCCACTACTAAAATATTGCATTCGTGAGCTGTTGAAGACACCATGCCCCCTCCCCAAAAAAAAGGGTCCTAATGACTTTAGTGACTTTACCTCCAGCCCCACATCAAGTCAAATTTTCACCACTTTTTCCAGTTTTTATAATCTACCTGGTACACTCATCTCTAGTGTGTGTGTGTGTGTGTGTGTGTGTGTGTGTGTGTGTGTGTGTGTGTGTGTAGTAGTAGTATTTTCTGGGTTCCTTTTCAAAAAAAGACTCAAACCAAACACTCTGGAAAAAGTTATAGACTTATATTTATTGCAAACAAAACAAAGTGTAGTGATAAACGGTAAACCCAAATGGTATTCTTTAACATGCATGCTTAATATGCAAAGTAATTTTTAATTATGGCATCACTGAAAATAGTGCTCAAAACATGTAAGCAATCTCTCCCTTGTTGCTAAGAACATCCTGTGAACCCAGAAATGACCCACAAGCGCTCATTCTACTGAAACGACTTCTTTTCTCTGCCTTTGATACTGTTGGCCACAACATTTTACTCAATAGGCCGAGATACTGAGTGGGTGTATCAGGGTCTGCCTTGGATTAGTTTTCCTCAGATCTGTCAGAACATGCCTTTTCCGTGGCTGCTTCTAATATCAGGTCCTCTTCCGCTTTTACCTGTGGTGCTCCAGAAGGTTCCCTTTTGGGACCTTTATTGTTTCCATTGTAAAAGGTGTTTCTAAGCTTTCTATTAGGCTCTATTACAATTTGGATGGCTGACAATTTATTTTTAGGGTACCTTTTGAAAGCTCTCCCTTAAGATGATCACATTAAATTTCTGGTTCCCTCTTCCTCTTTCCACTTAAGAAAGATTGTGAAGTTGAGTTCTTGTATCCCCCTCTGAATTAAAAATGGTTGTGCATACGTGTATTTCATCTTATTGTAATTTATTGTTCATTTGTCTAAACAAAACCTCCTTCGAGTGTCTCCAGGTTGCTTGAATTTCAACTGTGAGGCTTCTAATTAAGTCTTCTAAGTACTCCCATGTCTGTGGAGACAGTGCAACTGAATTACTTTAAGAGTCCACTTCAGAGCCCACTTTAAGATGCTGGTTTTGACTTTTAGAGCTCTGAATGTGCAAGCACCGGTGCACATCAGTGAAAGCAGATATCCATACATCCCCAGCACATCCATGAGGTCTTGTGATCAGGGCCTGCTGGCTGTGCATCATACAAGGTTGAGAACTAAAGGAGCTTCTGCCACAGCGGCCCCCAGACTCTGGAACTCTCGCCTATTGAGCCTGAGATCTGTGCGCTCGATGGTTTCTTTTAAAAAGCAGCTAAAACTAATCTTTTTAAACTTGTTTTAGGGTAACTTTTCTTATTTTTTACCTTTTTATTTTTTTATGAAGCATGTTGTGATATTTATCTTCAAATGTGCTATATAAACAAAATTTCATATTTATTTACATTAATAGCATTTATTAAACCAGCCCCTTGGACATCATTGGCCCAGTTTTCTTGAAGCGAAAAGTTCAAACAGTTCTTACCATCATCATTCT
>VUQK01003599.1:4042-17752 GCA_015106715.1 Bujurquina vittata | reverse complement strand
GGTTTATGGCCGTTAGCTGGACAGGCTGAGCTTTGGTGTTTGGATGGATGGTGTTTGAATGGATGGTGTTTGAATGGATGGTGTTTGAGCTACTTTCGTGCACATCTTTGCTGATTTGATAAAGGCACAGTTGGGATAAACACATGTTTTAAGAGCTTTCTTTACATGTGCATGCATTCCTTTTCTTACCCTTCTGGCTTAGTTGGAATATTTTTGCAAGGGTCTGATCACCCCAAGTTTGTTGTCCAGTGGGTGGTGGGACTCAGAGTAGGTACTGGTCTGTGTGTGGGCTTGCAGTAAACTTTGATGTTGAGCACATTCCAGGGTTATTTAGTTGTGAGCATAGCTGGATAGAAAGTAATCTACCTACATGCTTGGGTCTTAATTTATGTCTAAAGACATCACTGCATATGACTGCATATGGTACTGTAATTACATTTGAATCAAGCATAAGGTGTGCATTTTACATTACTATCCTCCATTATCCTTGGTACCCTCCCTCGTGAACCTAATGTTTTTATCCACTGAGCTGATGTGGACAGATGCTGGTAAGGTGCTTGGAAATGTTGTAGGTGGTGAGGTGACTTTATACTGCTAGCAATGGGTCTGAGTGGGACTCTTTCTTTCAGCATCATGGAAATTCTTATATATGGTGTAGCAACCCCAGGGTAAAGACAGTAGTATGTACGGCGGTCAGTGGCTCTTTCCCTTGTTGTAGGCAACAGATTACTTTCTGCTTGTGTGGTCTCACCTTAAGACCTAATGAGTGTTGCTGTCACTGAGGAGTTAGGTAATTTTGGTGTGCCAATCAGCTGAGTTTAGAACTCCCCTTTTTAGCTGGTAATGTGGTGATACCTTGCTCTTTACTCAGAGATGTGATGGCCTTTTTCTCTTGAATTGTGAAGCTGGATGGAGGAATTCTTGCACTGGAGAGGGTAGCTGAAACCTTTATTCTGATTTGCTCTGCTTCAGGTTGTATTAGTTTATTAATCCTTATCACTGTTTCTGTGGCTGCGATGAGCTCCACTATGGCCAGCTTTTGTGGAGATATGGCAAAATTGAGCCCTTTGGCTGGCACAGCCTTTCCTGGTTTAGTGACGACCCTATCTGATAAGGTCTTCGCTAAATCCTCTTTCGAGGATACCAAGTTTCACATTTTGGACCAGGAAGACAGATGGTTTAAAAGAGGAGTAAATGAAGCCATCTATGTCCACTGTGAACGACTGTCATTGAACAGAGGTGGTGTATGGCACCAGCTGTTGACCACCTACAGTGAAGTCTTGAGATCCCTTCCCAGCTGTCTCAACGCCCACTCATACCTAATTTCAGGTGACCTCAATGGATCACATGATAGGGTGGGGCAATGTCTCACAGTGGTTTTACCTGAAGCCCCTGGTTGTGATGACCCGCATATTTTTTTCACACCTCACTCGATGAAAAGTGAAACGTCTCCAAAAGCAAAGCCCAGTCACCTTTTCTTTTTTTTTTTAAGCTCTTGAGATTGGTGATGATTTGGTAGTATCCTACCTAAGTTTTTACATTTTTTTTTATATGCTTTGAAATGGACTACACGTTTCACTTCTGTTGACCCCTGGTTTGCTGATGTTAAAGTGACAGCTCACGCTAAAATCAAATATATACATTTTCCTTTGGCCTACAGTGATATTTATCCGCCTAGATTGTTTTTGTATAAGTTGCCCAGTTTTGAAAGATGTCATCAATGTCATGATATTTTCCTTCTGTTAAATAAAATGAAACAACATGACGCTTGCCTTGAGGAACCAATGAAATGCATCCTAATGGCTCACATCACAGGTAACCTGATGGGGATATCAATGATCTTTACATCCAGACACTGTCATGAGCTTCTCCTTCTGCACATAAAATTAGTGAGTTTAGCTGGATAGGATAAAAACAAAAGAAACTACTAACATGTTTTGTGCATTTATTTGGTTTGTTTTAAGTAATGGGTCTTGATTTATGCATAAATACATTGCTGCAGAGCATTTAGTTACATTACAATCAGGAGAAAGGTAGGCATTTCTACAGTCAATATCTCCAAAACTGGGCAACTCACCAAAACAGTCTGGATCAATGAATAGCACAAGAGGTAAGAAGAAAATGATGTACATTTGATTTTAGGGTGGAAAAATCCATGAAAGGTTTTAAAGCCTGGCACCTCCTTGTTTGAAGAGAAATGATTGAAAGTTAATGTTGATGATATCCTGTTTACAAAATTGGCAAAGTGATTCGTCAATGATCTTGATGAATCACATATATATATATATAAAATATGCAGTTTCAAAAATGATATAAAAGTGGTGAGTGAAGTCAAAGTACCACTTGAATCAATTTACAGTTCCTAAAAGCTCAAAAGGACAGGTGTGTACAGAAAATTTAACATTCGACTGCTCAAAAAGGTTTCAGATAAATTAAGTAACCCAAGCAGAACTTCCATGTCCATCAGAAATTCCAAGAGTTCAAAAGTTAATAGTTTTTAGTTTAGTTTGACCAACATAAATATAAACAGCTTGATAACATTTGGCAGGACATCCCAGTGGTTCTGTGCTAAAGAACACCCAGACTATCTTCATAAGGAAGCTTTAAAACTGTGAAATGCTGTGAATGCTAGATCACAAAATTAAATGCTTCTGAAATGAGCTGTAATCAGACGTGGCTTTAAACTAGGGAGCTGACAGGCTAAAGACTTAGAAGTCAGGGAAAGCAAACTGGGTGTACCAACAGGACAATGATCCCAAATACACATTTGTGTTTTTGATTTGGTCAGTGGAAAAATCTTTTTTGCAGAGTTCAACATGTTCTTCTTCAGCTCTCTTGTCCTGTAGAGTTTATTGTTTGGCCTGATGGAATATGCGTTCCAATACGTGTCATTCAGCTCTTCCTTTTAAAAAGAATACATGAATATATTTAACAACTGTGCATACACGGCTGCCTAAAAGTTAGTAAATTATTGTATTCACACATCATTTCATTTAATGTACTTCCCTGGCCCTCTCCATTTCTGTCTCACCTTCCTCTTCCTCTCCCCTCTTTCTTTCCTCCCAGTGTCCATCAATCTGCTCTGCTCTTCATCTCTCACTCTGCTTTCTCAGCCTCTTCCTAATTTCTTTTGGTTCTTCCCCCTTCTCTCTCGCTCACACAGACACGCATCCACACACATATGAAAACATAATTCATTACCTCACCTCAATGACTCCCATCCAACAAAACTGAAGGAGGTTTTTTGTCATTTTTCAGACACAAAGTACCCATTGTCTCTTTCCTCACGCATAATCCATGTTCCCTGCATTTAACGTCCATCCATCGGTACCCGTGAAGCTGTCCAGAGCGCTGCACTTGGTTGTTAACTAATTCAGCCAAGACTCCCAGATCAGAAGTATGCTTTACGAGTGTGTCCCCTTGCGATAAGAACTCTCTTTAGATGTCTCTCACTTGTATGAAAACCATGTCCACTGCCAAGCTCTGATTTAATGTGTTTATAGTTTAGGCCAAGTTCCAAATAAAAATCTATGACGCTCTCCCGTGTGTGTGTGTGTGTGTGTGTGTGTGTGTGCCCTACATCACTGCGGTTGTTTCAAAGGTCTCAAGGCTGACGTGGAAGTGCATGGACTTTTGTGGGAACTTGCAAAAGATTTGCAAGATATTGCACAAAATAACTCTGGATCACTCAGAAATTACATCTTTTTTTACTCCAGTGTCCCTTCATTAGGATGCAATTCCCCGAAAATTAACGGAATTTCTATGTATTCTACCAGAAATAACAGTGTATTCAAGTTTTTACAGGAAAGAAGATTTATTAATGAAGTATACTGTAAGCAATTTCAAGTAGTGTACAACTTTGGTTATTTTACTGGAAAAATGACATAATTACACTGTTAGTAAACTTCAAACTTAACAACATAACAAGAAAGCAAACTGGGTGTACTGGGTAGATGAACTCAGTCCTGCAAAAGGAGTGGGCAAATATCCAGCCACAATTATGCCAGAAGCTTAATAATTTTAAGTAGTGCAGAATTTCTGAGTAGTTTAGTGGAAAAACATAAAATTTCCTCTTCTTACACTGTAAATACGCTGTGCTTTTACAGGCAGGCAGAGCCTTTACTGATGAAATTAGGAAATTGCAATATATCTATTTCCCTATTTCTTATGCATCGTATTCGTGTCTTTCACCAATTCAAGCAACTGTTCTCTAATTGTACATATGTGACAATGTTTTTATTTCCACAAACACTGTTCAGCCAACAACCAGAATTTTCAAACAGACTGTAAAATCGATCAACGGGAATGAAGAAAGACTCCAAAACAATACTTTGTTTTTCATTTATATGTAAACCCAAAACCAAACACAACAGAATTAACAATAAACTGCCATTATTAAAAGTCCCTTTATTTGTCCCACAATTTCCAAACAATACCTTCATTTATGTTGTATATTAGATGAGGTTTTTTTTGTCTTAAAAAGGAGTGAAAATTACGTTGTACTTTGTTAACGATAAAAGTAAAATTTAAATAAAAGTTACTAACTACTTAAACTTACTTAAAATTAATAATTTCTTCCTGTATAATAACCTGAATAATTCCCCCCTCATTCTAGAGTACCTACAGTACTGCTAAGTATTTGTAGGCAAATATAATAACAAACACACTCATCTGTCTGTGCAATCCTGCATTTCTAATGTGTTACAAAGCAAAGCGAGCTGCATTTAAGCTAAAAATGTAATGAACAATAAAACAGCAAATGATGGCTGTAAATGCAGTCTAAATAGTTGTATCTAGTTACATTTATGTACCGAGTCTATATGCATCCACCTGGAGAAACAGAATCTTTTCACAAAGCTGCTTTGTTGCTCTACATGTATTGTGAATCCAAGATGTCCAGATATTTGGCATCAATCATTCTGGGGAGCAAGCTGGTCCTGAGATAAAACACATATTAGAAACACATGTATTATTTACAAGGAAACAGCATCTTGAAGTGCAATATTTCAGAGAAAGAACATCAGCACGGATAGGTTTTTGAGCAATGGTAGTACAAAATTAGTCTAAATGATTGCTTCTGATAATAGAAAGGAACACCTGCGTGGAAACTAAGGTTTTCTCTATGTATAGCATTTACCAAAGCCATGGACAGTGATCCGCAGACAAGGAAGTATGCAGATTTTCATGTTCCCACTCTCCTCCCTGTTCGCCGGGGTTATCTCACCTGACAGGTACCAGCAGGATCATCAGCAGGGGGAAGACCATCTTCATGTAGGGCAGAGGATACATCCCAAATGCACACAAAACGACCAGCTGGATTATCTGCAGCCCTGTGAAGCAGTGGATCTTTCTCTGCGGCACACGGCGAATGTAGTGGGTGGCAGGATAGGCGGTCTAGACAGAGTGTGATACGATTAACTATATTTTAAGTGAGATTAACTGTAATACTCCTCTGAAGGCAAGATTTGTACATAATGGCACACCTGTTGCTGCAGCATAAATTACCATTTGAGACGAAGAGGTATGCTAAATACTCCTGTAAGCTCTAAAATTGTACTTTTTGCCAAAATATTTTAGCCATATTTGTTTTGTTTTGTTTTAGAACTGCATTGCTGCATACTTTAGAAAAAATAATTAAATATTTAAATTAAATTCATTGCTGTGCAAAGCTTTGCCATGTTGTCTTCTGTTTTGTCTTTTTAAACCAGAGCTGGATAAACTCATACCATAACAAAAATAACTGCATTAAAAACAAGTTGTTGTTGTCGTGAGAGGCCAGGTGGTGTACCAACCTACAGTATCTTATAAACGTTTCTTCATATAATAACTATGAAACCTGTCGTGTGATAACAAGAAATGTTTGTGTCACATCTTTTTTTTTTTCTCTCTCATTAAGCTGAGTTACCCCGGATTTTGATTTCCTTCCTTTCCTATTCACTCCTTTTTGTCTAACTACTACAAGCTCATCATTTGCAAAGCTCAATCAACACAAAGGAAACAAAGAGACAATAAGATAGAGACCGATTTGGTGCTTTTGTAGCAACCAGTTCAGTCAATCAAACCACACTCTTCTTATCTGCCCCCAGTTCACCTGTTCCTTTAGCAGCAGGGTCATACGGTCCACCATCTGATTTCCATCAAGTGAAGTGGCTGCAATATAGAGGAAGAGGCCGTAGAGGACAGGCTTGGGAATCCACTGCAGAGGAATGGGCAGCATGAACACAGACAGACCAATGAAGATGTTGGCTGCCAGTGAGGTCAGACGTGTTTCCTTCACACTAACAATACTATTAGGACAAAAAGAAAAGAAGTGCTTTAAGCACCTCATGTCAGTAGTACCACGTGGCCTTCAAGATTTTCTGCTAATCTCAGCTTTTAAGACAACTTGAAAGGATTGAAATGGATCTGTGAAATATTAAACAATTTATGATCTATGCAAACCGCATCTGCAGCAAAACTGAGCTGCACATTTTTGACACTGTATCTATAAAATAACAACTTTGTTATTTTGCTCAGTGCACGGGCTTCACACACAGGGCTTCACACAGGGGGCTAAGAGCATTTAGAAAATCTGATGTTTTCTGCGAGTGAAACAGTATCTTTCAGAGCGTTCCTTTTTTTAAAACTTCACTCACGTCGCGCAGACGTGCCCATTTTCTACTCGCTGTTCTACTTTGGTGAGCTGACGGGCATGCAGAGAGGAATGTGGGAAAGCAGCGTGCATCCATGGCAACCCCAGACAGGACATGAGGATGTTGATGAACCCAGTCAGCATTAAGTCCCAGTGGAATGTAGTGCCTTTTAGCAACCTGGTACAGATGTTCACATACAAAAGCTTGAAGTGGTTTATCAGTGAAGGCACAGCAGTACTTCTGTCCATGCATCAATAAGAAATACTGTAAAGGTAACATTTAAATCACAGGTTCTGTCGTGCTGTGCGTGTCATTCTTGTCACAGCGTAGAGTTCAAACATAAAGTGGGCTCATACTTGTGTTCTGGTACATGTGTCAGTGAGATGACGATGTTCTGGTCTATGAAGATGAGCAAAGCAAGCAGAAAGCCCAGTCCAACTGCACTCAGTGTATTCATTCCTGACAGCTTTTCAAATGGGGGGAACTTGAAGACTGGCCCATCATGGACACTGAACACAGGAACTAACAGGAGTGAAATATTCACAGAAAGCAAAAAAATAAATGTTTGAATAGGAACCTTCCTGCTAGTAAGCTTTGTTTTAAAAGCAAAACTTGAAGTCTGTGTCTCTCCCACATACACCAAATCCCCAAGCTGGGTTTAAAGCAAATGTTTTTCCCTTTCAACGGAGGATTTATGAAGACTAAAAAATGGTATGTGCCGGGGTTGTGACTTTAAGTCTCAAGAGTACTCTTCTATCAGTTCATTCATTTGAAAGATCCATACTCACGCTGTATGTCAATGAAGTAATAGGAGCCAATGAAGGAGAGCATCAGCACAGAGATAGGCAAAGCACAGTCAGACACCACCTCTCTGATTTTGTCATTCAGATACGGGCTGTCGGGAAAACAAGCGATAAATATTTCAACATTTTGAAACTCTGGTGCAATAAATTCTACAAGTAGTTTTACAGCACTGTTTACTGTGGTTACTCTTTGAGTGTGGGAAATAATTCATGTCAGGTGCTCAAAGCTGCCACTGAGGGGAAAGAACAATGAAATCCCAGGAGCCAGACACAGAAATGCATAATGGCAAAGTCACATATATCTAACTCATGTAATGCCATTTTATTACTGTGGGGTGAAATTCTTTGCACATGATGTGTAACCTTGCACTCCAGTCCTGGGATGCACCCTTTGTCCTTGGCCAACACATTACATGAACCTATTTGCAGCTACGATGAGCACAAGTGGAAAGTAATCCACAAACCTTTGGGTCAAGGTCACGGGGGCTGCAGTCTGAGCACCTCCTCGAGCTCTTCTAAGGTCATCCTGGCCAGATGTCAGAACTACGTGCAGTGAAAAAGTTTCTGTCCCCTACCTGATTTCTAAGCTTTTTGCAAATTACATGTTCCAGACCGTCAAACAAATGTTAATATTAGAGAAAGATGTGAAAAAGTGCTCTGCACTGTATATCAATTGGCTCCTTTTGATGTGGAGAAAGGTGTCTAATTATATCTATTCTACTTAAGAAATATAAATATAATTAAGAACAGAACTGTAATTTTCTTTGTTAGTTTAAATTTAAATGTAAAATCAGTACAAAGTTCAAACAGCAGCAAGTCCAGGTAGAGCCACCTCTAGGCATTTTATACCCTACTTGGGTAGTTACAGTTCCTCAGTAATAAATGATTCTCTTTTACAAAGTCTTCAAGATTTTCTAAATCTTAATATCTCATGTCCAGCTGTGAGATAAATGTAGTGGAGCAAAGCACTGCATCTCCCTCTGTTATTTAACTTGAGCTTAAGTACTGCATCTCAGTTTTGCATATGCATTTTCTGACACTGCTTATAGCACAGTTTCAATTTGTTCTGCAGATCTTTCCAATGATGAATGGACAACAGTTAAAATATTGTTTTCATATCCTCCTTTAAGGAATAATATTCAATATACTGTAATACATCCTTCTACTTCTAATTCTGTTAACAATGTGACAAAGTGTTTCCATTTTAATTCCCTCACAGCATCTCTGGCAGCATCATATATCTTCTGTATCTGGTTGTTCCGTCTTTCTGTTATAGCAATGTGACTAAAATATTTAAGACTTGATATTTTTATGGCTGCACTACTCTACAGATTGAAAAGAGTCTGCTGTAGGCAACATTTTATACATACTGTATTTCCCCTGATGCATTTGTTATGTTTGGAAACTTTGTTTTCTCTTGAATGCATTTTGCTGATAACACTCTAGGATTTTATTGTGAAACTTAAACTTTTAACGCGATATTTCTACCTGGTGATACTTTATCTTCCTTTTATGAACATGACAGGTGCATTCCCAGGAGAAACAGACCTGTGCCTCTGCTTACTGCAGATATTTTGATATGATAAAATATTATAATACATGGTTCAGAGCGCCACGATGTGAAACATCATTACCTCCTCTTGATGAGGTAGAGTGTGTATCCCAGCCACAAAGTCCCCAGCATGAGCAGGAGGCAGAGGATGGGTCTTTCCTTTGAGCACAGCACCAAAGTCTCAGGCAGGAAGATTGACTCATGCCCTTCTGCATGTCCGGACATCATCCCAGTCTCATTATGATGCATGGATTCTGTCTGATATTGTGCATTGTCCAGAATCTCATTAATCTGCTGAAGAACCAGTGTGCTATTTGTGGTCACCAGTGTGGGCTCATGGTAGTAGTGCTGAAAAACTGGAAAATGGAGGGGAAAGTTGGAATAAGAAGAAGAAGAAAGGGGTGTCACTGAGGACAAACTACAAGACAACATGTGGCTGTGTGTGGTCATACGGGAAAACATCCCATAGTCTCAGCAACTTCTTTAAAGCTGACATAAGGAGTAATATAAAGCATCCTTTAACACTGGCCCTTCTACAGATTGTAGCAGCGTTTTAATATTATTCCCTTTAAAATTGTCATCTCAGTACATTCAAGCATTTGGACATTGCTCAATTTGGACTCGATTGGCAGAAAACTACAACAGCCTGAGGCTTAGAGGAAAAGCGAACACTCTAAAGAATCCAGCATATGTTCATCTGCTTATTTCCTGGCTTGTGATAGACCCTTGTGGGAAAAAAACTATTGTGAAGACTACTTTTTTGTTAATATTGCATCTGTTCTCACAGAGTAATTGCCCGTTTCTTTCCTTTGCTTGCTTTGCCTATAAAGACTCCATAGTGGTTATGTATGTTTGGACTCACTTTTGACCGTGCCTTTCACCGCATCCCCAACAAACGCAATGGAGATGAACAACGCGATGACTTCTTCTGTTGAGCTGAGAGATAAAAAGAAACAGAAGAGGCATGGTGTGATCATTTGCGTTGCATCATAATTGTGTGTTTTCCACGCCGCAGACAAAAGAAAGTAAGTTCGGTGCAAAATTGTGGCTAAAATGGCACAAGAGAGAATTAAACAAAAGTACTGATTACGGCTGGAAACAGAAAGCAACAACAGACACGCGTTTATCAGTGTGCGTCGGTGTTTAGTTAGATACAAGTACTGGCCTTCTGTCTGTGATATTTAATAGTAATAAATATTGATGTGAGTGTGTCTTCACCGTTTGAAGAGTTTCATCAGCAGGCTGACATTGAATAAGCCTCCAAGGATGAGGAACAAGCTGTTCCATAAACCGATGCAGGCGTAGAAAGCATCAAAGTCGAGGTCGTAGTCATCGCAGATACCCCTGATGACTATAAATTACACATATAACGCACAAACTCATAAACATTTATTATTTTCAGGACAGCTCTGCTATTTAAGTGCTCAACATATTGCTTAATGAGATTGTATGAGTAATAGCTGCATTTTTAAGGGTCAATTCTCAGATCTGCCTACTTTTAGTTTTAATTGTATGCTGGGCAGGTAGTGTACAAAGTAAATTATCAGAGCTTTTTTTTTTATAACAGCTGCCTGTGGTGGCTGGGGATGGTGTTTAAAAGACTAAATCATGAAGTAAAAAACAAATAATCTAATTCAGTAGAGGTTACAGAGCTCTGCAGCGATCAGTCATAAATCTCTGTGGGTGGCTCCGTGTAATCAACAGCTTTGCAAGGACCAACATTTAAACCAAGAGAGGTGATAAAGAGTTACATCAAGTTCTTTCAGACTACCTTCATTTGTTTGTTGCTGCGGTCCAAAACCTGACTTCCAAATAGTAGAAAGCAAGACATACCACTTATGAAAATGGCCAGAGGCGCAGTAGTCAGTGGAATGACAAGTGGTGAGCCAGCAAACAAAGCATAGATCACTCCTCCAATGCTCTGACCAACAATGGTCTTCTGAACATCTGTCAATGACCATTTTTCATAATTCCTTATTAGATATTTTATTTTTGTTTTCCACCTTTTTTCACAAAACTTCTAGTAGATATAATCATATAACACCGAGTAATATATTCCAAATTAATACAATAAAGAAAAAGTTCATACCTATTTCTCCTCTTGTGCTTTCATCATTCAATGAACCAAAGGAAATAGCCGGCAGTAGAATGGCAATGTAGAGGAAAATAGCCGTGGTGGTGTACTTCAGGAGCGAGCGGTCCTTTCCAGTTATACCTTTACAGATTATACAAAGTGTTACTAAAGCAGTAGCGGGTAGCAGTAACAAATCCACTGAACAAACATTGTTGTTACCGTCTGTGAAGTCTGAGGGGTAGAGAGGCAGTCTGCGACGGAGGTCATCAAAAACACCCTTACCAAATCTGAAGAAATCTGTGCACTGTGAAGATGGTAGAGCATAAACATCTCACTGAGGCTTCACGTCACAATATATTAACAAATATTCTAACTCTTGTGTTACTGTACAGTAGCAGGAAATTAAAGAGTGGCCTCTTTTCAGTGTGCACTAAACTTTTCATAGAAATGGTAAGGGGCAATCTCGATGAGCAAACGGGATGGAGACTCCCAGCAGAATAGCAGGGTGATTATTGGAAGTCTATATGTATCAGATCCTCGTTATGATAGACAAGGCATCATCTTGGTCTTCACTGTACAAGATTCATTCATTAATCACAATGCATGAGGCATGCTTTTGATCCTCATTTACAAAAGGTTACACCATATTGGTGCACTCTGGTCATCCTTGCAGCACAAATGTCATAAAGTTTTATGCTGGACTGAGCTCGCAGGTGTAGCTGTTGTTTGTGCATGTTGCTTCAGGTACCAGTGAGAAGATGAACAAAGACATGGGAAGGCTATTTTTGAGTAATATAGCCAATCATTTGAGGGTTTACCAGAAAAAAAAACCTTCTCATTGGACTAAAAAGTATTTTCTGTAACATTATCAGTTATCTTTGTGCTGACAATGAAGAAGTAAATAGTACAAAAACACAATTATCTCCCAAGACTGTGCACTTATATGTGCAGCAAAGACATTTATGCAAAATCATCTGGCTTCTTCATTATACTGATGCAGTTGTCACAACATTTCTGGAAAAATTCAAAACAAATAACGTGTTCTTCTGAATTAACATAAACAAATATCTCAGAGTTCCTATATAATCTGAGGACACAAAACAAACAAAAAAGGCCCTTTTCCCCCTGCAGTGGTGATCTGAACACAATCTCCATTATCTGGAAGAATCTCCATTACGTGGAAGAATATTTAATAAACAGAAATTAATATAGAAACATTTGTATTCGCAATGGGTGTTTTGTATTGAGCAACATGAATATTGATCAATGTGGCGACATTTGAAGAGGAATTTAGCTGATGAATGGCATTAAGTCAAATACACTTGCATGCATAAGTGTCTAATTGCAGAGTAGATTTAAAGGTTGGCTTGGCAGCTCCAAACCTACACTTAAATACTGTTTTGAAACCAGTAAGAACATCAGATGCTACCACAACTTTAGTCTTTTACTACTCAATGTATGCTTTTTCTCTTAGCAGTATTTCTCCCACCCCCTACTGAATACACACATTTCCTCTTAATTCAGATACTGGACTTAATGCTGTATTTAATCACACACATTCTGCTGCCATTTCCATGGAAGACTTGCCAGCGTTTTCATTCTGTATCCAAGCTGCTCTCCATTCTTCAAGCGGAGAAATGGGGTATTCTGGGTCAACTGCTTTAAATAATGCTCCACATCTTTATATGGCTAGATAGAGTGGGATAATACAAGGGTGGTCTCCACATCTGGAGGGAACCTAATAAATGCCTAAATCAGTAGAGAATGATTTAGGCATTTGTTTCTGTATTGCAAGGTAGCTTTTTCGGGTTTATGCATTTGCATCCATGTCTAACGCTTATAAAATATGGCATGCCCAGTTTAGTTAGTCATAGTACTCATTCACTAAACTCTGCACTGATTACAACACAGGACCAAAATGTCACATCTTGTGTTTACATGTTCGCATCTTCTAATTTACTCTTGTTTTCACCTGTAGTTGTTTGCCCCTGCGTGGATCTGAGTCGGCCGCTTCCTCTACGACCAGCTTCTCGCTGACTGCAGAGAGCTGCTGTCGCTGGTTGACAAGCTTCTGTTTGAACTCCTCCACAGTTTTAGCCTCCAGAAGCTCCTGTCTAAAGGAAATGTCGGAGAACATTGTTGCAAATGTTCTGCCTACCTCAGCTGCTGTCTTGGTGCTTTTCTGAAAAACACAATAACGTTTGGTTCTGTTAGTTTCTGTGATTTTAGGTTAGAATTTAGATATCTTTTTTTCAAGCAATGTTATGCTAATGATCTGATTTTTATATTTGATAGTGAGCAAAAACACAGACATTCTTGTTAAGAGATTCTTTAAATCTGACCTCTAATAACAAAGTACTACACCACACCAAAAAAGGTAGAAATTAGGTGATGGAGTCTTTATTTTATTACCAGTGACTGCAATGTTTATTCTCTTGACTGAGCTCAAGAATCTTTTTTGGTCTCTAAGATGTCAGGAAAAGTGAAAAAGCTCCCTGGCATTAAATAGGAAATTTTGTCAGGGAAACCAAAAACATTAAATTTAATATTTACGAAAAAGCCAGTGAATATTCACCAAAAAAAAAAAAAAAAAAAAAAAAAAAAAAACAACACAACCCACCAACACAAAAAAAAAAAAATTAACATATT
>VUQK01003596.1:3501-25890 GCA_015106715.1 Bujurquina vittata | reverse complement strand
CCCCAACCCCTTTTTTTTTTCCCCCCCCCCCCCCTTTCATTTTCAAACTTGCAGTCTTCAGCCTTCACTGACATTGCCTCGAGTGAATCGAGGTGCTCACTTGAGGCAATTATAAAATTTTTAGTGCAGTTCTCTCTTGGCTTTGTACAACTTTTTTCAAACAGGCAGTAGTACTTCATAACACCTGTAAGATGTGTAAAATGGGAGAAGTTTCCATTGCATGAATATCTAAAAATAACGCAGCGCTGATACAATCTGTTTTGAAATTAATAGTTAAAAGGAGGCTAAGAGTTTAGGAGGGCATAGCTCACATTAAATCCTAGCTTGATATCATGGAGAAGACAATGGAAAAAAAACCCGTCATAAATGTGTCATAAAGACTTTATGTATAGTAACAAAATATATTTATTTAAAATCTGATGTCTTTGATATAGACATCATTATACACTCCCCTCTAAAAATATTGGACCAGTTAGGCCAGTCCTTTTATTTTTACTGTAGACTGAAAACATTCAGGTTTGACATCAAAAAAATCAATGTGAGACAAAAGATGAACATCTCAGCTTTTATTTCCAGGTATTTACATCTGGATCTGATACACAGTTCAGAAGATGGCACCAAATTCCTTCTTGCTGATTAGTGTTTTGTATCTTTTGGTGAAGCCTGTGTACAGTAGATTGTGATAACTCTGCAGGTTGTAGCTCATGCCACTAACAGCTGTTTTAGGGTATTTCTTTACAGCATGTACAATGTTTCTGTCATGAACTGCTGTTGCTTTCCCTGGTTTACCTTTTCAGCATCTGTTACTTAGAACAGCAGTGACGACTTTCTTCTTTAGGACACAAATGGTTGTACTGGCTATGGCCAGTTTTTGTGCAATGGCTCTTTCAGCTTCACAGCTGCTTGTTTTTCAACCATAGACAACTCTTAGGTTTTCATGTTGGTTACTCCTCGAACTAGAAATGCACAGTCTGCACAGTTAAAACCCAAATCTGAAACCAATCACAGATATTCAGCGCCATTTATTGTTTGAATAATCAATGCAACAGGACACACCTGGGCAACAAATTACACCTGCCAGTCACATGCTCTAATACTTTTGCTCACAAGAAAGGTGGGTAGATTCAGACAAATGCTACCTTCTGAACTGTGTATCAGATCCAGAAGTGAATACCTGGAAATAAAAGATAAGGTGTTGATTTTTTTGTCTCATATTCATCTTTGTGTCAACCCCAAATGTTTTCAGTCTACAGCAAAAAAACAAGGAGATTGGCCTCACTGTTCCAATGCTTTTGGATGGGAGCGTTGTGGTTTGTTATAAGTGAATTACATTGTTATTAATTGTGTCCAAGCTGATATAAATTGCATCAACTTGAGCTTGAGTGTTCCTCTAAAAACTGCTTGATGCGCCTGCTTTGGGTATCAAAGCTGCTGAAATGGCAGAGACTTGATAAAGTCGGTTGCAGTGAGATGAAATTTGAGGTTTTCATCCGTGCAAAGGTAACTGTTATTGCATTTGTTATATTTGTTATCTGTGTTTTCTCTGTGTGGCAGCTGGACTACAAAGTGTGTGTGAATTTTTTGTGTGCGTGTTACACAGATGTGTAGCGGGTGCAGGTGTGTACACTTGACTGAGAACACATGACTGAATGTCTCAGCTGTGTGCCAGCCAGATAAACACTGCTGATCTTCTGCATGCAGTTTGTTTAATAGTGCGCCTCCCATGGAGAACATCCTACCAAACATTTGTTTTCGAACAGATTTCAATAAAGCTGTCAGCCTTTTGCAATAACACTGGGCATCCATTTGTTCCTGTGTGTGAACAGGAGTGTCTCTGCACATGTTTGTGTTAGTAGGTGAGTGCTTGTGCCTGTAGAGAAGTGTTTGCGCATGAGCACACTGCTATGCTCCCACCGTTAATGCCAAAAGAGCCATGAGTGGCTATGATGGAATCAATTTGCATCTTCTTTAAAAGGCAGTGCATCAGTGAACAAATTACCTACCACCACGCTTCATTATGTGTACTGATGGACAACACTGACTAATGTATGCAAGAACCAGTGGCCTAAAATATCAGCTGTGGTGAGAGAGACAACGCAAAAATCATTATGCTGAAAAGGGTTAAAAACCTGATCTGAGGTAGGTTATTATCCAAAATACTGTCTTTGAAAGTGTGGAAGGGTTTATTCTTCCAAAAGGCATCATTTCCTCATATTACATTCTCTACTACAAAAATTTAACAGTAAGTACAATAACAGAGAAACAATCACTATTCAAAAGGGGCATTTAGAAAGGTCCAAAAGGTCACACACAATTAATCAATCAGAAATAAGACCTTTAACAGGCTAGACTATTTACAATATATTACATATTATCGTACAATGTGTATGTTATTGTGGTTTTGTTGAGAGCAGTGATGGTTAATTTATTGTGGTTTTGTTGGGAGCAGTGATGGTTATACAGTCTTACAGCTGCTGGGAGGAAAGATCTGCGGTACTGCTCCTTTGTGCATTTAGGATACAGCAGTCTGTCACTAAAGGAGCTCTCCAGCTCTGCAACAGCTTCATGCATGGGGTGGGAGACCCTGTGATGTTATTTTGGAGAGTCCTTCTGTCTCCCACCACCTGCACTGAGTCGAGAGGACATCCTAGGACAGAGCTGGCTTTCCTGATGAGCTTGTCTGTCCGCTTCCTCTCAGCAGTAGATAAGTTGAGGCTCCAACATACTGCTGCATAGAAGATGGCTGATGCTACCACAGTGTCATAAAAGGTCTCCAGGAGCACCCCCTGCACTTCAAAAGACCTCAGACTTCTCAGCAGAGTTTGTTCTTCCCTTCCTGTAAAGCGCGTCAGCGTTGTGAGTTCAGTCCAGTTTATTGTTCAGGTGAACACCCATGTTCACCTGTGTCAGTGTGGTGGGTCTGGGCCTGCGGAAATCCACCACCAGCTTCTTGGTTTTGGTGGCGTTGATCAGGAAGTGGTTTCCCTGGCACCAGTCCACAAAGTCCTGAGTCCAGTGTCTGTACTCTGAGTCATCCTCACCTGTGATGAGGCCGATTATGGCAGAGTCGTCAGAGAACTTCTGCAGATGGCAGCGTGGGGAGTTGATGGAGAAGGATTTTAGAGACATTGCTACAAAAAAACACATGGATGTTTTACTCTAATTGGAAGTGCCACAATAATAATATTGTGGCACTTCCAATTAGAGTTTAATCTGTAATTCTGGGCTGCAGACAATGCAACAGTATGAGTGTGTGTATTTTTTTAACTGTCTCGAATTTGGTTTCTTATCAGATTGTTACAGTTACTGTTAGTCTACAGTGTTGTTTGTTTGTTTTTTATGCACGAGGCTTATTTTAGTTTAAAGGGTGCAACCACCAAAAAAAATGTGGTATTCACTTAATATCTAATAGCATTAGCTTCAGTGCACAAGCACAAACAGATATTTAATGGAATGATGTATATACTGCTGCTCTAGCTTTGATAACACGCATATGAACTTGAGTGACATCCCATTCTTAATACATAGGGTTTAATATGATGTCAGCCCACCCTTTGCAGCTACAGTGTAACAGCTTCAACTCTTCTGCGAAGGCTTTCCACAAGGTTTAGGAGTGTTTATGGGAATTTCTGACCAAAAATCAAAAGGGCAGAAGTGCATTTATGAGGTCAGACAGTGATGTTGGATGAGAGGGCCCTACTCTAATTCATCCCAAAGGTGTTCCGTCAGGTTGAGGTCAGGACTCTATGCAGGCCAGTCAAGTTCTTAAAGAGTAAAGAGTAAATACAAACACAGAATTCAAATGCAGGCTTAGACTCGCCTACTGTACATATGAATTTCATATGAAGCCTGCAAGTACAAATAGTTGCTCTGTTTTAGTATCATATATTAAAGCTTGTAGAACAATCAAAATTGTTGTAAATTTATATACAATAAATCAATAAAGGAATGACATTTAGTACAAGAATCTATACATATTACTGACGCTCGCTGGGGTAAACACTTCAAATGCTATTAAAAACATCAGACCCTCCTCCTCTCTGCACACAGATGTGCGAGGGATATTCGAAGGATGGTGATGCTGTTTTCCAGAGAATTGATTGGTCAGTAGGTGGTGATTTCACACCTGTTGATCTCTAATCTGGAACCATGGTAACTTAGCTTGCAGAATAATTACCATGGTGATATACCCAGTAAAGAAGTGACCCGCCTTCTTAGGAGAGAAAACCCAGAGGTAACCCTGAAGTTACCCAGATAAGATGAAATCCTGTACAGGCCTGTGATTTATGCCATGTGACCATGTGACCATGTGACCATATGCCTAACCCATCCTTTCTGGTGCTACACTGATGGATATGTATGTTGGACAAATATGATTTATTTTTTATTTTTTTTACTCACAACGTGCAGTTTCTAATTATTGTTTTGTGTTTCAGTTAATGTGCCAATTATTTTTTCAATTAATTTCTTTGCCTGTGAAACTTTTGACTGTTCGGGCATTAAAAACATCACAATTCACAGTTTCTTATATCCCAAGGTTTGTATCTAAGGAAAACAGTCACTCTGATATTAATTTACAAGGATATAAAAAGTGAAAAAAGAGGGTGGGAACATGGAGATTAATTTTCTGTAGTCTGCCTTTACTTTATCATCTGGCTCACATGGGACAAAAGTGCCAGGATATTTGCTTCCAAATGTCTTTGTGTATTAATTTGCACATCAACAGAGTCACTGATTCTCTTAAATCTTCATGCTACAAACATTACACACTGGAGTAAAGACAGACAGAAGGTCAAGTAAGGTCCTCTTAAATCACGGTGTATCAGCTCCAGGCTTGTAGCTGCAGAACACTAATGGCTGAAGAAAAAAGTCCCAATAAATCTGAAATAAATGAGCATCAGCGGAGGTTGAGAAATAGAAAAGCAGTGGGGGACCTCCTCTTTTCACATAAGACCCCAACACGCAGACCGAGTCAGTGGTCACATCCTCATATCAGATTCATTATAGTCCAATCTCATTTGAAAGCCATCATCTCTAGCTATAAACAGGCACTGAATCAGCAGCTGCTGGGCTGCTTCTGCAGGGGAGAGCATGTGATGAAAGAATAAGAAAATGCCTTGTCATTTGTTGGCAGGCATTGAAGCCATAAGCCATTTTCCTAAAACAGCTTATCCATTTGAAAGTGGAAGAAAGAATCACTCAGGGGAACAGATATAGATGATTAAGATGAAACGTATCTGAGAAAGCAACTTCAAACATGCATTAAATAAATCTTGTCAGATGTTTCTGTGTTGTTGTGAATAATTTCTGTGTAGTGTGTTTATATTTAGCCCCTGAGAGGTTTTGGTGTGATTTGGCAGCTGACCACAAGTAGCTTTTGTGTTTCCAAAAACAGTCTTCTTTCCTGTTGAGGTGGATAATAGTGTCAACAGCAGAGAGTTTGTGGATCCCCCTTTGGAAGCGATGATAGCGCTCCTGCAACAGAAAAAAGAACGAATGGTAAATAAATGAATAAATGTATGCATTTCCACCGATGAGCAGCTCTAGCGAATTTAGAAGAGCTGATTTATTTTTATGTAGTGAAGAGGCTTCTGGTGTGTTCAGTATGCATTACAGCGGGTGCTACAAGGTGTCAAACATCACCCTGTCTTGTGCTGAGTTTGCTGATTTAAATTTGTCTCATTAACTTTGCTAGATTTTTATTAGCTTGTAGAGAAGGTGGCCTTGGCTCACTGAGGTTCTGTTAACAAACACAGCTGCCAAAAGCTGGATACACTAAGAGGCAGCAGTGCTGTTAGAGAGCACAGCAGAGGGATACTAAACTCCCACATATAGACCCCATTGTTCCCACACTCCACGGAGGGACTCCTATTATCTGGCTGGGATACTTCTGATGGCCCCGTAGTGAAAATACACGGTTGTAAACCAAGGAATGGCTTTCATATATAGACCATATACCACTGGATGTGTGATGAGACTACATCATATAGTTTTTCACATTCCATTCAACAGCGCGAATGTGTTTATTGCCCAGTAAAACTTGTTTAGAATGAAACATAAATGTATAGTAAAGCACATAAAGCTCTAAGCTATAGGAATCTATACAGCATCTTCTCTGCTGGCGTGTGCAGGCTGCACTTTCAACCTCATAGTGTCCTCTGTGGACCACTCTGTGGCCAGCACAGGTCCAGGTAGAAGAAAGGAGTTTCACTCATTTTATCATCAGACGATTATTGGTGTATTTTGTGAGGAGGTGCACGTTATTGGGTTGGGACTCACATAGTCCAACAACCTGTTTTTTCCACAGGGAACATCAATCCTGTGTAGCTGCGTGTGGCCAGACAAACACTTTGAGATTGGGTAATTGCAGGGATTTGCTGGCTGCCTTGGGTGTTTGTGGAGCCCATGCAAGAATCATATAATGGGCTTTAAGATGTCTCTCCAGTGTGCATTCAAGATCCTATCACAACATGGGAGAACTTCAAGGCAAGCTTTGATACGCTCCTGCCTGCATTTCAGACAAAAACGCTGCGGCCTGTAAATAAGCTGAGTGAATCTGTTCTGTTTAGTTGGGATGTGGTTATGTTTCTCCTAATGAAAAGGACAGCAAATAAAGCAAACGCACACAAGAAAGCACCGAGCCAATTCAATAAATGTCCTACTGACAATTAAGACACCAAATATCACACGCTAGACTCTACGATAGGCTGTATTAGTGAATCATTTCATGCTTGACTTCCGCAGAGTTTTCTTAAAAGATGACGTCCCTTTCTGTTCAGTTTACTGGTTACATTTGTAACCACCTTGTCCAAATGTTACTCATAAAATTAGTATGGGTTTTTTTTGTCGACAAACATGAAATACATTAAATCCCACAATAAAATATCCTGCTGGAAGGCTAATAGAGGCCAAGCTCTCACTACTGATGAATATATTGACAAGAACAGAGCCTCACAGATCACAATACATTTCCCGCTCCCTACATTATACATGCAGCGGTAATTATGTCTTTGTAGAATGACTGAATTAAATTACAATAATTCCTTCTATCTGTTATTCAGTGCTAATTAACTGGTAGGTTTTATTCAATCCACTGTCTTTTACTTAGACTTTCCTTTTGCCCCTCACACTTTTATTCCCTTCTAAGCATAAACATGATCAAAGCAGTTTTCTTATAATTAATTACAGTCTCTAAGCTACATCTCATTTTAGCCTGTAGTTTCATGTTTAATTTAGGGTCAGTAATTCGTAGATTCTTCCAAGCTTATAGTAGTAGTTTTAATATTACATTTTGACTTTAATCTTGCTGTAAAGTAAATTATATTAATATTATGAATAAGGAATTAAGTGACAATGACAGGCACACACACACACAGCCCTCTGATCAAGCTATTATATAGCATACTTATTGTTTTAAGATTGTACTAAAAGATCGTGCATTCATCGCCCTCATGATGACCCTAGAAGTACAGGATATCCCGCAGGCTACACCCAACCCTTATCTCTTTGGCTCAGTTTGACTGTATTGTCCATTAAACTGTAAATGATGCTCAGCTTATTAGCAGTCGGGAAGTACAGAGATATGATTTAATGCTGTTTCTTGGAGGGAACACAATAAGACTAAATTGAATGGTTTCCTTATTCACTTTCATGGACTTTAATGTGCCCTTAAAACTCTGTAATTGGCACTGTAACTGGTCATATTATATCCTCCCTGACACTTGTAGCCACTTGTTCATTGACAGTAGCTAATTATCTCACATGGCTGCATTCTGGAGGTTATGGGATGTAAATAAAAAGTAGTCAGCAGTTAGGAACATGGTGATTCTCAAGGGGTGCCTTACTCCTCCGTTCTCTGGGCATGCAGCTAAGAAAAGATTCCAGTAGAAATCATAGGACTGTCCTTCCACTATGTATAAGGACTAATTCATCTCTATTAGTAGTCACAAATTTGGAAGACTTAGGGCCATATTTTTGCATGCTGCTGCTTTAATAAATTATTTAGAAGCCTTAATTCTAAATAGCCCCATGACAGTATTTTCTTAAGGGGATATTTTTAAGTAAGTTAGATGAGAAGATCAATGTGACTTTCATGTCTTTACGCCAAATCAGATGCCAGATAGCTTAGCTCAGCATGGGTGGAAACTGCTACTGTAGCTCATCTGTGCTCAAAGATAACAAAACACTTAGTGTCCTGATGAAACTCATTAATTAGGGCTGTATCCTGTTCATGTAATCCTCTTAATAACAATACATTGTGTTTAAGGGTTGCCATGTTTATCACTGTATCCATGGCCTGCATGGAGTCTAGTGTTGGGTTTTTATTTGATCATGTTTTTCAAAGATGACCTTGTGTTCAGTCTCACTGGTTTAAGCACTGAACTGATGACACTTGAAAACAGATTTATGTCTTGCAGTGTTTTTAACTCTTCAAGCTAAAATTGAACACTTTGTACATCCTAGTGCATAAAACAAATCCAAATGTCCCAGACAATTCAAATAATTTTAAAGCTAACGAAGAATCAGTCAGCTTTGGAGACAAACGTGCCCAATTGCATGGTTTAGTTTTCTTTGCCATGGCTGTCCTGTTGTATAAATGTATAAGAAGCATTATGCTGTGCAATGTATGAAAAGCCCAAGGACACTAGCTCTTCTGGGACCAACATAATCAGTGTGTGTTGTATTTATTTCTTTATTTCTTTATGTATTTGATATGTTCATTTAAATTCCAGAAAGCACTTGAAGTCCAGCCAAAAGGCAAACAGGGACACTTTACATTTATTATGTCCAACTTACTGTGTTGATTTTTCTACTTTTCTTATAGTTTTTGCTATCTGCTACATTTTTATTGTAAACCCATACCTAGTTTAATCTAGCTCCGGCAGAAAAATCGCAGTATTTAGAGTGGATGTGCCTCCCTTACCCTTTTTTATGATCTCCAGATTGGATTTCTTTAGGTCAAAAAAGACACTTTACACTGTCTGTCCTAATTCTGATGACTGCCGTGGAAAATTGTGTCGCCAGAAACCACTTCAGATGTATTATTTACACAGTTCGCCCCCACAATGTGCTGTAATTAGTGTGTATCTGGTTGATCCAGAGATCAGGACAGTTAAATGTAGCAGTAGCTCTGTTCTTTGCAGATAGAAATGCAGCCCCCTGTGATCACAACCCCCTGTCACCACAGACCCCAAGCATAGGCCCTCCTCCTCAGATCCGCATCAAATCAATGGTGGCAGACACTGTGCCATTATACTTCCATACAGTAGACAGATATTCCCTTCTTCCCTTTCTTGCTTATAGCTGCTTTGCAGTGGGAGTACCAAGCATGTTCTCAATGCCCAATACTAATCTGTCCTGACATTTGAATTATATCAGTTTCTATATGTATGCATGTGCCATACAACACAATGCAGTTGTTCTGACACCATGCACTCAAATCAGCACTCACACCATGCACTGTAGTCCCATGTTAATTAGGATGCCAGAAACCCTTTGTGTTCAAATGCAGTTCAAATATTTTAATTAAAAATGAATCACAGATACTTGCAAATTCAAACATGTCTAATTTTTCCATGTTTCCATAGCTACCGACTCATCTCCAACCAGGAAGTAAAATGGGATTCAGAGCTATCCTTTTTTTTGTGACCACTGACTCACCCGTTCATTCAAAAAGCTGCTCTGTAATACAAAGGATTAAGGAACATACTCAGGTAAAATCAGCTCTAATTACAGTGCCACCCACATTGATGGCATCAGTTGGCTAACCCCCATCCAGTGGATATGTTTGCATCCTGTGATTTATACCACAGCGCAACCTGTTCCTAACATTAGGACTGTGAGTCAAAAAGACGTAAGTTTTACTTGAAAATGATAAAAGGATAAAATAAAACCTTCTGCCTCTCAGTGGACCTAAACTGAAAGAATCAGGAGTTTACCAAATGTCAGGAGGGCCCATGAACGTCTAAATAAAATGTCATCGCAATCTTTCCAGATATTGTTGAGATGTTTCATTCTAGTTTCCATCCCTAGAGCCAGTATGCTTCTACAGTACTATAGAAGGGCTTAAATTATTTATTCTGCTCCATTTTCAGTAAAGGAATTGGCCCCCATTATGGAATGCTCCATGCTGACGCTTTTAAACTGTGACAAAGCTCCTGCTCACAGGGCCACAACAGTTGCATGATAAAGGAATTCTGCAACACCTCTTTACCTTCCTAAATCAACAGGAAAAGCTGCTGGAGAACAGCGGTGACTTGAGGAAAAAAAAATGTCATCAAAGAAGACGAGTGCTCAAACAAGCTGCCTCAGTGATTAAAATGACAATCTGTTTGTGCTCACAGCTTGATTGCTGGCAGTCTGTAGCTGTGGGGAGCTTCGCCCAATCTTTAGTTATCTGTGATTTTTCCACAGTGAAATTTGTCATCAAGTATACATTTCATTAGAAGTGCTTAGGTCCTAAAAAAGGCATTGCATGCAAGTTTGGGGATGAATGTCACTCTTATTTGCTGGATTTTTGGCCTTGTTCTGCATTATGTGCTTAATACGCTTAATGTACTATAAAGTTTGGGAACACTTAATAGTAGCAATTCTTAATAAATGGCAGGTACATAGTTTATAAAATCTTATTCTTAACAAACAATACGATGAATTTGATATACCAGTTGGCTAATATCTGGTGTGTGAACATTAGCTGGTAGGTTATTTGTAAAGTTAAAACTGATATTTATAAGACTTTGCGAATGGTTAATAAATATGGTGCAGTGCAGCTGTAAATATGATTTGGAAACATTAACAAGATTGCTCATGAAATAACTAATAAATTTAAATCATTAGACTTTATTTGGAGATGGTTATTTTAAAGTCTTATCCACTTTAAAAAGATATACAGCAGTGTGTGTGTGTGTGTGTGTGTCTGTGTGTGTGTGTGTCAGACAAATTCATTTCTTTTGTCAAGTATACTATTTTAATCAACCATTTTCTCATTCACTGAGTCCCCTGATGGAAATGGAGCAGAAATCTACATTATCAAAATGCAAGCTCCCGTCCTTACATTTCATCCTCTTCCTACTGTAATAACCTTTGGAAGCAACTGTTATTAACCTGAAGAGACCCTGTTCTTGTAAAAGGAATATGGAGATAGAATTTGAAATGACTTAAAGATTAGATATGCCAGGAAGGCACACGGGGATAATGTAATATTTGGCTTGAACTTACAGTATAGTGCTTAGGCTTCTTGTTTAAATGACTCATTTGATGGAGATGTTGTACCTTGCCTTTGCCGAATAGTATATCTTGATAATGCCAACGTGCTTCCTGAGTATAAATCAAATGTTTTTCTTCTTGCAGCTTAATGCACTGGATCTACATCTGCCTCAGTGTTTACTGCTTGTCTCCCTCCCTCCCCAACACCTCGGGATTTGACCACTCAGATGCCGAACTCTGGCATTTTACATGCACTTCCAGATTTGGTTATGTTATTCAACTGTCTGGCATTTCCAAAGGTCACAACCTTTACTTGTTCATTTGGTGCCTTTGATGTCAATGTTTCTGTGTTCAACATGAGTTTTCCCGGGGCAGATGTCAGAGGTCTGGGCCTTGTTAGGGCAGCAGACGAGGCTGATCGGCACCACTGATCAATTCTTTGCAGGCCCCATGTGATCTTTTCTGCCTGTCACTCCCTCCTTTAACTGCCAAGCCTAATCAATGCACCAGTGCTTTATTCAGAAGAGGGGTGGAGAATTAAAGGTCCAACAGTGGGAAGATGTGCAGATGCACAGCTTACAGCTGATCCCAGTCTTCCTGCACAAATATACTAAATTCAGCTTTGTTTCACTTCGGTTTGGATCTTTACATTGCCCTCTACGATGTGTGTTTTTCCTACAGAGAGCAGACCTGTCCTTTATGGTATGTATCTTCCATAGAGAGACACTGAGAATATGACAGCCCCTCCTGTAGCATTAGGCATTATCTGACAGTGGGGAAAGAAAAGCGGAGCAAAGTGGTTGGTCTGAGTGGCTAAAGACTGAGAGTGATGAACCGTGGTGGCCTCTTTCTCTCCTGTGAAAGGAGGCTGGGCTCATCCTGCAGCAGGAAGGTTAAGGATTTATCATTGACCAAAAAATTCAAGTGTGTGTGTGATCAGGGTGGCTGGCCCAGCTCTGGGCTAAATGGAAGACTAATGGGTAGAGGGAGCGAGCCTGACGGGCTCTGAGGAGCCCTGTTCGCTCTCCCTCCACCTGTCATCCATCACATTTCCAGCTGATACTGGGAGATAGCTGTCCCACACTGGTGGGAAGGCGGGCAAAAGAGCAGGCAGAATGAGGGACGGCACCAGTCGGCCGAGCACAGGGGGCAGGGATGTGACTACTACATGTCGTTAGTAGCAGCCGGTGTTTAGCAGCCATTTTCATCCCCAGATGGAGGAAGAGAGAAGCCTGTCTGTTTGGGGGAGGATGATACCACAGGCTGTGCTCAAACTACAAGTACTCTAACAAGACTAAGTTGACAATCAGTGCACTCAAACAGCATTCAGAGTACATCTTCAGGGCTAATTAGATTTTCCAAAAATATCAATGAGGTGTTTGTATTATCCTGCAACACCTAAATGGATGAAAGAGGTTAAAATGAATGAGAGAGAAGGAAGGGGAAAGGCTTAGTGACTGTTAGAACTGAAGCTTATGTAAGTAAATTAGAGCTTTTTGTGTTTTTATCAGTAAAAAGGATATAATACCATTCGTGAGGCAGCATCAAGGATCAGCTGTTTTCTCCCAGGTACGACACTTCATAGGAACCTTTTCCTATATCACTGGCTCTCCTTTCTCTTTGGGGGACAGAGAATAACACAAACACACACGCACGCACACACAAACACACACACACACATGCGCGCGCCTGAAAGCCAGTGAAATGGCTTTTTAAAGTCCTTTTATATCAGCTCAGATTAGAGTTCTTTTAAAACAGATGTCACCTTGAAGGCAAAGAAAAGAGATTATAAATTATTTGATCACCTCTCTACCACGAATCTTTTACCGTGGCCGTGCCGCGGTCCTTCGATTTAATGTCAGAAATAGTATCTCTTCAAAGTTAATGCTTACTTTGGCTTTTCGGATAAAATACGGAGCAAGTGATTAAAAATCTAGAGCAAAAGGAAATGATTTGATCAAGAAATGCAATTCCATTGTGAGGTGGATGGGAAAGTAAAATTTAACAGAGTGGAATTTCCCACTGAGCACACATCAGGGCCTGACCATGGCATGTGCTGATATTAAATGTTATTGTATATCTGCAGTAGGATTTTATGTTTTCAGATCTTTTTTTAGTTAGACTTTTGCAAGGGTCCAAATACGTTTCTCAGGCTGTGGTAGACATTTCTAAAGTCAGTGCAATTGATTTTATTTATTGGGATCTTCACCTGCTTCTTAAAATTATTTTTTTCTCTTCTTAAAAATAGAATCCCCTTTGCTCGTCAATCTTTTTTTTTAATTATTTCAATCAAGCCTAATTAATATGAATGAGCAGGTCTAACTGTTTCTTCACCCAATCAGAAAAAAAATCTACATATTTTCTCATCAAAGGGTGCTATGACAACACACGAGTATTGGGTTAATTAGGTTAATTAGCCAAACTCTTCAGGTTAATTATTTGTCTCACCTTTGATACCTTCACCAGGCAATCAAAGGAGAATCTGAAATCTATCTATATGCAGTCTCAATCAAAATCCAGACTGATACTTGTAATTTAGTGACAGACAGCGTGTATTTTCAGCTTATTGCATTATTAAAAATGATTTCAGAAAATGTGTGGAAAAAAAAACCAAAACATAATTAGCACGTTGTGCTTTTACTTCAGTTTCAGTTCACTGTGATGAGAAAAGGACGTCGCAGAGCTGATGTAAAACTGCCAACTCAGGTATTAAAAATGTTTCTTAACATAATTTCTGCCGCCCACCCGTTTGGACCAAAGTCAGACTCCCTGCGCATATTCTCTCCCTCACCTTCTCCTGGTTTTTAGTGTATCATCCTGTATGGCAGTGGCTCTTGACACTTTTGTGTACTGTGGCTGTTAAAATGCAAATTTCACAGGATTCAGCTTTCCTGTTCTGTCGGCAATTTACTGTATGACGTCCCCATCTCCTTGCTGCTGAGCAGAGATGTGAGTGTCAGCTATATCCATCCTCCTGAGCCTCTGTAAAATACCTTTTTTGCACAGACTGCAGCACTGTTCCATTCAGGCTCTAAGGCATGGAGACCAGTGCTGTTACAAGCACCTTACTCTTGAGTCTCTAATGTTTTAGGCCCTGACATTGTTTGCACTTCTGTTGTATGTGTTTTAAGGTTATGGGAGTTCAGGGAAAACCTTAAGCTGTGCTGTTTCCTAGCTGCATTCAGACAGATGCGATAGCTCATCTCCTGTGTAAACACTGGGCGATTTGAAGACCCTTTACAGCAAGAATACATTTCAGACAAAACGAGCCCCTGAAAGACAGTGGGTTGATAGTATATTCATGTCACACTCTTTTGTAATGCCAAAATGCACATTATGCAGGGCACCTTGCCACCTTTAGATTGCATACAAGAAGGGCAGGTCGCTATCTGGCTGATGTAAAGTTTATAATGTGGATCTGCTGCATTTATTAAACACGCAGTGATTGGAGACAGGTCTGCTTGTTGCAGATGTTCTGATAGAATCATCTGTTCCCAAGAGAAAAGGGTCTTCTCAATAGCAGTTTGTTAGTTGCAATACCAAAATATATGCAGCTCCAAGAATACATCTCTTTCTTTGTGCAGTTCCCCGTTGCTGCTGTGTAGAGTTTCATCAAAGATGCTCCAGCAACATTGGCATTTTGTAAACACGTGGGATTAATTGTCACAGTCTCATTAACTCACAGTATGCAGAGTAAACAGCCTTAGCTAAGGTGAAATGAAGCATACTACGAATAATGTGCACTTAGCAAGTGCACTGTGCGTGTGTGTGTGTGTGTGTGTGTGTGTGTGTGTGTGTGTGTGTGTGTGTAAACCTGCAATGAACTGGCCCAAGGTTGCTTGTAGATAATAAGTGGAAATGACAATTGAATGTCAGGAAGAGGACCGGATTAACAACTGAGGGGTAAAAGGACACTTTCCTTTCCTTTCCTTTCCTTTCCTTTCCTTTCCTTTCCTTTCCTTTCCTTTCCTTTCCTTTCCTTTCATGACACTGAGTCATACAGATGATGATGAATGAAATAACTGCCCATCAGCTTGTTAGACATTGCTGACAACCTTGTATGCTAAGTCCTCTCTTCACTAAGCACAAAAAGGTGTAATTGTCTTTGAGCATATACAGTATATGCTTATCTGGATAGATTTTGGTAATCTAACCCACATGCTCCACCCTTTTCTGTCCTCGGCCCAGTTGGACTACAGATTGTGTCTTTAATATGAGCGGCGCAAAGGCACTGAATAATTCATGGTTAATATTGTCACCTCATACTAATGTGTAGTAATGACAAGGGAAATTGTGGCACTTAAAAGTCGATAAACACGGCTTCTTTTAAGTACTCCAAGTGTAGCCCAGCATTGCAAAAGCCAGTTCTTTTGAAATTTTAACTATTTTTTAAGTTCCTCTTATTGGGGTCTGTGTTCATTTTTATTCAAAGCCACATATTTTCATTTGGGAGATAAAATTATTTCTATCACAGAGTTAGATAAGAAAACTGAAGTCTGGAAAGTGATCCATTGTGATCAGCGCTATCACGGTCCCAAATGGTTGGTGTTGTTGTTGTTGTGTTGTCAGCATTACATTGCTGAGATTCTACAATGCAACTCGGGTTTCTCTCAGGCTCATGGATGAACAATCGCTGTGACACTTTTTTGGTGTGCTTAGGGATTTCACTGCGAGTTATGCTGACATGCTTTGGCATGTAATTTACTTCAACCTGCAATAACTGATTTTATTTTAGCCAACTGGGGGCTTCGGAAACAAGCTAAGCACAACACTGATGTATCACCCTAGAAAGTTAATATGGCAAAATTGTTAGCAAACAGCTGCTTATTTACACATTCTGCAGATGCAGAGCAGCATTAGCATTTATTTTGAATTCCTATTTCTGGCCACCTGAAGGATCCTATTATTCACTGTCTGCTTTCCATCTCCTCTCGTTCCTGAGAAATGCCTGATACTTCAGCATCTAAATGTCCCAAGAGCTACTCACCAACTTTGACTGTGTGCTGTTTCCTTCTTCCTGTGTTCAGAAAGAAAACCAACACGAGCAGGAAGACTGATCCGACGTAGTAATGCTAAAGCCCATATAACCAAATCAGTGAGCTGACAGATGCTGAATGACTATGCAGAGATGAGAGGAACTCTAGAGGCCAATGAAAATTATCCATGGGTTCATCACTACATGCAGCACCCCATTTGAGTCTATGCTTATGCAAAAATATTGATTATAACAGCTTTACAATAAGTACTTTGATGTAGTCTGTGTATTATCTGTTGTGATGATTTGTCTGGAGTCTTTTCAATCAGTGTTGCCCAAATGCTTTGCAAAGAAGCCTCTAATCTTGTAAGAAAAGAAAAGCGCATGCACGTTCCTGAAAAGTGTTCCAGGCCTCTGCTGTTGGAAAAGAAACTGGTCTAAGTCTGTCTCAACCCCTTTCATGGTAAAATTCTCTGTGTATGGGCCTGGAAGAAGCCCTAGTGCTTTGATTCTGTCAAGCTTTTATGTAAAATATGTGAGATCTTAAATGCTTGAGGGAAGATGTTCCTTTTAAAGGCACTCAGAAACGAGGAAACGGTTATTATCTTTGTCTCAGCTGTGTCTTTTCTTCAGTCAGTTCAAAAAAAGTGAGTGTGGATGCATGTCAGCCGCGCCGATTTTGATGTAGAAATCTGATGTTTGCACGCGCAGGTGAAACACACTAGTAAACACAATTGGTTTCTCTCCTATCTCTGAGTGTCGGTGCATGTGTGTATATGTGTGCGGGGTGTGCGAGAATCCTGAAGGACACTCATCCCCGGTGGGTTGGGAGAGAGCTTTTGTGCCTTAAGCGCTTTAAGGGCTGCTGCTCTGTCAGGTGAGTCTATCGGGTGTCCTCAGCTGTCGGCCACATCTACAGAACAAGGACACAACCGTTGCTGCCCACTTCAACGCAGCCCCTCCTGGGTTTGTCAGAGGCTGTGTCACCTGTCAGTCACGGCTGTTTAATGTATTGTCAAGTGCACAGGGCAAGGGCACAGCAAGCTGTGCTTATAATTAACTCTGCAGAAGACCTTTGAGTCATATAATGGGGGTCAGCACACCCCACTGTAATTTTGGCATTGGGTAAGAATTGTCCTCCATGTGGAGCAGTGTGATTAAAATGACATATTGTGGGTTTCTAGGCAGCAGTGGTGGAGCGGAGGGACGTGCTCCATCAGTGCCTATTAGGGAAGGTCATCTAGAAATGCTGTTTGTGATTTAAAAAAAATATCCCAAATTGCAAACTGAGAGAGGACAGGTCAGATGTCCTATCTGGAACGTTTTATAGTCCCAGTGTTGACCCAACGTACCTGCAGAGTCACAATCACATCACTCTATAATGAAGTCTGAAAAACTGAATGGTTATCAGTAGCTGGGTGAGTGGGGCACATTATGACTGAATATGTATGTGTTTGTGAGGCTCACCATGGCATTTTTTATTTTTGGTAGTCAAAGAGTCTAGTGTTGTATTATGTAAGGAAAACGCTAAGCTGCTATACATACATTATCTCGCTGACATTACCATAAGGATGCAGACAACAGTTAAAAATAGAAAGAACAAAGTATTGGGCGTCTTTTTGAAGTCATAGGATGAATGCTCCTTCGCATCTTTAAATAAGGCTACTCAAGTGGTTGAAGTGATTGTGATTACTTTGATAACCCGGGGGCAAGTGGGTAATATTTCAGCATTAGGCTGTATTCATCTCCATGACGACCGATCAGGCGTCCGCTGATGATAACCACAATATGTGATTACAAGCTTCAGGAATAATTGGTAAATGGGGTAAATAAGCATAAAGATGAGTTAAAGCGACACTAATAAATATAGTCGGTCTTACTCAAGGAGCAAACGAGAATTATCACAAAACTCTGCATGTTTTCTCTGCTCATGACCTCATTGCTGTTTTGGTTTTACAGCCTGGAATTTTACTACACCTGCAGCCGGTGGCTACTTTAATCCAAAAAAAGGAAAGAAAAATTCTGTTTAACTCAATGTATGGTATACCTTCCGAGCACTGAACAGTTAGCAGGCATTAAAACTATTTTTGTAAAATTACTTTGAGAATATATATAAATTTAGTAGTCAAAATGTTACTGTGATTTAATTCCAAACCTATCTATAATTTGTGTTCGTTATATTTCAAACCTTTTTAATTTCAATGATTATGATTTATAGCGTGTGAAAATCAGAAACCCAGTATCTCAAATTATTAGAATATTTCCCAAGATGAACCAAAGAAAGCGTTTAAAACACAGAAGTTCTGAAAAATGTGTTCATTTATGCACTGAGTACTTGGTTGGAGCTCCTTTACCACGAATTACTGCATCAGTGCAGTGTGCCACGGAG
This sequence comes from Bujurquina vittata, assembly GCA_015106715.1. Classification (NCBI taxonomy): domain Eukaryota; kingdom Metazoa; phylum Chordata; class Actinopteri; order Cichliformes; family Cichlidae; genus Bujurquina; species Bujurquina vittata. The sequence goes on along the minus strand of VUQK01003596.1, from coordinate 7,321 downwards.
GCGATCATCTTGCGGTGCTGTTGAGGTGTTATTGAAGCCCAAGTTTATTAGATTGCAGCCTTCAGCTCGTCTATATTTTTGGGTTGGCTGTTTCTCAGCTTCCTTTTACAAAACCTCATAGATTCTCCTCAAGGTTCAAGTCTAGCAAGTTGTCCGGCCAATCAAACACTGCAATAACATGGTCGTCAAACCAGTTGGCACTGTGGGCCGGTGGTAAGTCCTTCTGGATATCATGAAGCTTGTCAGCAGATGCATGAAGTGCACTAAAATCTCCTGGTATACAGCTGTGTTGACTTTGGGGCTGATAAAACACAGTGCCCTGCCCACTCTAGGACCTTGATTTTCAATTTACTTTCATATGAAAACCGGACTTTGGATCACTCATCAACATTCCAGCTGTTTTTTCTTCTTAGCCCAGGTAAGAAAACATCTGTCTCAGGTTCAGGAGTGCCTTGATATTAGGAACGTGACAGTTGTAGCTCTTTTCCTGAAGATGTCTATGAGTGGTGAATTTTGATGCACTCACACCAGCCTTAGTCCCCTGCTTTGAAGCTCTCCCTTTTCCTATCACACTTTCCCCTTCCAGCCAACCTTCTATTAATATGCTTCAATAGAGCACTCTGCGAACAGCCGGCCTTTGCAGCACTGACCTTCTGTGGCTTTTATATCAGCAATGGATCCTTGTGAATGGGTGAGCGCCACCTGGACAACTGTCAAGTCAGCAGTCTTCTAGACAGAGCGATATACAGTACTTACACTGCTTGAACTGTAATTTGCTCAAATATGAAATGAAATATTGTGATGATTTGAGATATTCTGATCTTCTTAAGCTTTAAGCCACAGACGAGAAAATGACATTTTTCAGATTATATGTAATGAATATAGAATGGATGAAAGTTCATCTTCACCACCATATTCAGATTTTTTGGGATGCACTAGTAATATAATGAGACATATACAGCAAGTCCTACACACCTAATGGGGAAAAAGTGAACAAAACATTTACCATTGGGAAACAGGAACTTTGTTTTTTGCCATATGGATATAGATATTTGACAGCAAAATGTAGTGTCATGCCTAAAGTCTTTTGTTCACACAGGTTACTCAGCTTACCCAATACACTGCATGGACAAGTACCAGTTGGATGACAGTGATACAGCAGCTTAGGTGCCAGCTGTGCAGTATGAATTGAGTCTTTAATAGACTGCAATGCCTTCCCTCTGTGGTGTAGTAGGCTGTTAGTGGCTCTCTGTCGTTTTGCATGATTTGAAAAGTTCTGTCATTACATTAGCGGCCAGTGTCTCCTTCTAATCCCATTTGCGTGGTGGTAACAAACAAGGCGCCGGCAGAGCTACTCAGCTGAAAGAACAGGGAATCCATGCTTTATACGAAGCACCCCTAATTCAATTGACATTACTGGCTGGCTTTAATGGATTTTACCTGGTGAGCCTGAAAATTGAATATTTTAAAGCATATCAACTCCTTTGGAGTAACTGAAGAGAAGAGGTGCAATTTTCATTTTGTGCGCATTTGGTAATGAGACGACGAAATAACTGAGATTGTAATCCATTCCTCAAGTTTGATTTGATTCATTTGATTTGTCTTCTGTAATGCGGTGTCCCTCTCACCTGTGGTTTGGGCTTTTATCTCCCTCAAGTCATTTGATGTTTTTCACTGCTTCTGCTTTTTAGTCCCCGAGCACGGACATACACAGGCACAAAGATAAATACTTAGTGCATACGCAACACCCCAACCTTTTGTACACCTCAACTCTCGTAGCTTCAGTCACGGCTTTCTGTGATCAGTCAAACTTTTTTTCTGTGCCATCTCATTGAGCTTCTGAGGTTGTTATTGTTTTGTCTCTCACTGTGTTGATCTCTGTGCGAGGTGGGCGGCCGTCCTTCCTCTGCTCTTTCTGTAAAGGTCACTGAGCTGTAGATGAAGTTGTGTCGATCAGATGAGTGTCATAGGCTGACAGCTAATTTTCATCAAAGCAGCAATGGGTGAGGGGGTGAATCACAAAGTCTCTTGTCTCTCCACTACTTATTGGGCCTACTAACTCACTGTGTGGTCCTGCATCTGCTCAGATCTTGTGTTTACTCTCCCTATAAAAGGCTTTAATGCAGCTGTAATGCCACTTTATAGGCAATAGAGGCTACGGAATTCTTTTTTTATTTTTCTCATTTCTGGAGCAACCTTGTCTGATTATCTGCACACTCCACGCTGCCTTTGTTCCTCTCTGTATTTCTTATTTTTATGCCCTCTTTCCTCTTCTCTTCCTCTTTGCTAGTATTCCAAACATAGTTTGCATTGATTTATTCTCTTCCACCAATTAAAAGCAATTTTGTGAGCATTAGAGTAAGCCATGCCGGGGGCCGTTTACTGCGGCAGGCTGTTCATTACCTCATTGTGTGTGTGCGCCTGTCTGTTCCTCTGTGAAAACTCCTGAGTGCCTCTGTTATGCTTATTCACTCAGTGAATGTGTCTGCACAAGCATTAGCCTATGAGTGTGTGAGTGCAAACATGTGCACTTCCGTGCATGTTTTTTAGGTCTACATGAGCAGATGGGTGCAGGTTCGTATCAGAGATTCCCTGCACGCGTGGAGCATTAGCTTTCCGCTTGCAGGCTAAATCCTCGTGTTGCAGAAGCGGTGTCAGTTGCCTCTGCCGCAACACAAAGCTTATCTTTTACCAACTCCCGTACCCCTTGGGAAGGGGAGACCTGGCGACAGGGTGGGGAATCGGGGAATATGTGAAAGCAGGCAGGAAGCCACGGGTTGGTGTAAATAACCCTGGGCTCTAGGGGAAGGTTAAGGAGCTGACTTGATGCTGAATACTAAGCATTATCCCTGAAGGACTGAGTGCCCCTGTGCTTCTCTTGTCTTCTTCACGCTGACAGAGCTCTGTACCACCATGCCAGTCATCAAATCACTGTCACTGCATACGAGTCTATTTGTCAGTGACTAAAACTGTCGCACAGTCTGGTGTCATTGCTTTGATGTTGTTCCTATTACATAATAATTGGAGCTGCTCCAGGGTCATCATGCGACTGACCTATTACATTACCGAGATGTCATAGCTCTGTGACCTCACTGAGGTGAATTCTACTCTGATTCCCTTTCCTCAAGTTAGTATTCCACACAGCGTCGGCCTACATGCTGTTTTGGAGGACAGCTGAGTGCTTTTCTATGGCCTCTACATTAGCTGTAGTACCACAATCCCTCCCTCTGCAAAGCCAAAGAGTTATGCAAATGGACACCGATAAGGGACCTTAAATCCCACATTACCCCCGTGAGGATTTTGCCACTCTACCCTGTAACTACCCAGTCGGATTTTCTCCCAGAAAGGCTGCCAAAGGCCAGCAAACTTCTCCCACTACTCTTTCACATTTTTCCTCAAGTCACAAAGCTGTCACATCACAGCCACGTAATTGTCAGCTGCAATGCTGGTCCTCGAGCAACATCAGTTATGATGATGTTGTTGAAATGACTCCAACATGGCGATATCAGATCAACTGCCAGTTATCCTTTTGGAGGACATTTGCAATTTTACAGCATTGCATAACTTTTTTAGACAAAACTCGATCAGTGTAGGTGTGTTTCCCAATGTGGTTGTGCAATTTTTAATTATTATAGTGGTTGCAGACCAATACGGTTCATTTTTGCTCCTCTGTGGCTTCAGATATGCATTTCCTCATTCAGTGTTTGTTCGTTTACAGGATGAAAAATTGAATAACACTTGCAAAATGAATGGTTGTCATGCTAAAATAGGACACATACACACACACACACACACACGCACGCACGCACGCACGCACGCA
>VUQK01003593.1:8198-19822 GCA_015106715.1 Bujurquina vittata | reverse complement strand
CTTTGGGCAATACCTTTGAGTCAAGTCTTCCAACCCCGCCCCCCCCCCATCAACTCCCTCTCAAAGACCTCTGAAATAGATCAAAAGGCGAGCTCGGTGTGCGATGCCAGATGAGGGACAGCGGCCAGACAGCTTCAAGCTCCAGCGGCCTCATTGGTGGCCGTTACACTGTCCAGGCGAAGCAGTCCACTCCTGCAGCAGCACATGCGCCCCACCCCTCCCCAACTCAGGCAAACTCAGCCCACTCGCGAGGAAGTGTTTGTGCCTTCAAACAACCCCCCAAAGGTCAAACCGTTATATTTGTGTTGCTTTTTTTATTTTTTGTTTATCTGCTGTTTGTCCTGTGGGTCCACTTGGAATAGCTCTTCCCTCCAGCAGGCCTTCCCTCTGTAAACACTCGAGCACTGTTTTAAAGGCGACTTTACAGATACTTACTTCAAGTAATAAATGTAGTAAATGTATGAACAAACATACTGCCTCGGCCTTCCAAACTGTACGCTTTCATCCTGTAACCGAGCGCGGACCTCTCTCAAAAGTTCAATAAGGAATTAAAGGAGAAAATATTGGTCCAGCATAACAAAAGGAGAGGCACATGATTGTATGGCATGAATACAGCACATACACATACAGAACAGCCTGTCCCTGGCTGGGAGGGTGTTTTGTGGAGAGCCGCGGGAAGCTGTCGCCCTAGATTATAGAAAAGCGCCATCCTACTCGCTCCCACCAGCCTCCCATATAGCATGTGAAAATACTGTTAACACTTTTGTAGCTGTCTAAATATGACATGGAAACCCCACAGACATGCGGTGCACAGCCAAGCATGGGGGCACTTTGAGCTCGTGCAAACTGGGGTATTTGTGCCCCTTACGGATACGTCATTATCGGGGGAGAAATGCTGAGAATGTTGTGCCCATTTAAAAACTCCCCTAATCTGACGTCCAGAGAACAATGAGAAGAGTTTTTTGAAACTATAAAAGAATCCCACTCAGTGCAATTTAGTGTTTGGCTCAAAGCTGGAGACGCTGAAGTTAAGAAGATTCAAATAAACACGTCATACGTCGTGAAACATAAATATAAACTGGTTAAAAAAAGAAAAGAAATATACAGCTCATTTTAAATAGGTGTAAAGGTACCAAATCCTTTGTCTCTATATCGAAGGAAGTCGATTTGTTTGACTGTAAAGTCTCAATTTGCAGAAGACAATTATATCTGTGGAGACAGCAAAGCAGCGCACGCACGTGTGCACACGTGAGTGAAAAGATTGATTTCTTATGTGAATTAATTAATAATACCACATAAACTGTGCATTATTAAATAAGAATAAAAGCTAGGAAGCCGTGGCAGAACTTTCAAAATGAAAGTGAGAGGACTGTTCGTGCTAAACGGACTATGCTGTCTTAGGTGAATGAGAAAAAATGAATAAAACAATATATTCTCGGGCGATGGTCTCTATACGTTAGCAATGCTCTGTGTATGCAAAACACTGCTGATGTTTTATCCTATACACATGTTCATAACCTACTTCATAATCTTATTATATAGAGTTCATCTGTGAGTGGGGATGTCTGTGTGTGTGTGTGTGTGTGTGTACAGAGGTGAGGGGTGGTTGATGATGTGTGTTTACAGTTTACAGTAGGACAATGACTGGAATGATGGCAGCAGGCTCCTAATAGACCGCGACAGATTCTACTGATTGCATTACCCCACTATTAGACAGAAACACGTTCACTTGTGCTCAGTGACACACATACACACTCAGTGAGACAGTGAGCAGCAGTCTCTTGGGTTTACACGAGAGCTCACAAAGCATTACACGCACATGGGTAAATGGTATTATGAGCCCAGAGGCCAGCAGGCTCAGACAGACCAAGCAGCTGTCAGTCACCTTTGTGTGAACACGTCCAGGCCTCAGAAAGCACTCATGGAGTTTGTAAACTCGTACAGTTTTAAGGTGAATACTAAATATCCACCAGACCAGTAGCTGGACTTGCTATCGGTCAGTCAATGAGACTATTTAAGCTCGCAAATGAAGCTGAAAGTAGTTTACTGCAATTTTACAGGCAAATTTGTTACAGTGTTTCGAACACCTCTGCGGGGTTGGTGTGACACCTCAAGATATCTGAGATTCTGAGAAAATAGTGATGGATGATTTTTAATATTCTGTAGCCTTTAATTGACTGAATAATTAATCAAATAATCAAGAGAATAATGGGCAGAGTAAGAGATAAGAAGATAATTGGTATGTGCAGCCTGCAGCAGTTCTGAGTGGGACTGCCTCTGTAACTGGACCCTGCACTGAGTCCCGAGCCTCCCCCGAGGATCAGAGTGAGGACCGATTTATGAATCTCCACAAAACTTGATCGGTTTCCATTTGTATGCTTCAGGTACAGCAGTCGGAAACGCCTCATTACAGATTAATAGAACAGCCAAGTCAAATAATGAAAATTGCTTCCCACAATATTGTCAAAGCTTTAGGTGATCACAAAGCTTGTTTTTCTTTGCCAACCAAAACCCAAAAGATATTCAGCTGCTCTTTATAAAACAGCTGAAACTACAGGATTTGAAAAATGTCTTAAAGGGAAAATCAAATCATTGTTAAAGTTGTCGCAAAGACTAACAACTAATGATGTCCGCTGCAAAAAGAACACCAGGAACCATTGCAAATGATTTAAAAAAAATAAAAAAAGCTGCAGTGTGCGATCTGCTTTGTTGGCTGCAGTCTAATGCATATGTGTGTCTGTCTAAGATCTTTATCTCACAACCAGGAAACCTGTTTAGACAGTGATAACTGCTGCTGGGCATCACCTGAAATTTCTGGTGTCAAGATGCGATGTAGCAGAACTGTAAACAGCGCTGGGCTGTGATGGAAAGTGTTGGCAGAGTCAGTGGAGCACTGAACAGTGTGTGTTTTCCTGGTGCCAGTGTGTAACACACACGGAGGGTTAGGCTTTCCAAGGAACAAGCGTCATGTTCCTCATAAGAGCAAAAAAAAAAAGGCAGCAAAATGCAGCAGTTCCTTTAAGACTCTAATGATGTTCGTGTCACACTAATTATTCCGTGTACTCTAGATATTAATTGGCTGGCAAATGCATCTAACAGTCCTTAGTGAACAAGGGTCTACTCAGTTTTTTTTTAGTTCTTTAATGAGCAAACTCCAGTTGCTGATGAAGACCATGAGAATCTGTTAAAAGCTGCAGAAAAAGAAAACTCAAGCAACCTTGAGCCACTTTTTCTGTTTTTTTAAACTACTATTTCTAAATTTTAAAATAAAAATAACACTGCAGTCTGAGATGTCATGAAACTAACAAGGACCCTACAAGAACATCAGATGGTGACAGCTTTGCATTTTTGATGTCCTGAAAGCTCACAACATGCACTCACTGAGTGTTCACACACCAACAATCGACAGATATATCAACTGAACCTTAAAACTGGTGCGTCAGGTCATCAACACACAGCTACAATGGCCGAGGTTTCCACCAGCGCGCTGCCAGCCCGACAGTCCTCCGGGCCACAGTTTAGATATTTATGATGTTTACTCTAAGTGATATAAATCCATAACAATCGGCTACCAATAACAGCAATAACAAGGCTGTTTTTGGTGCAGTAGCTACTATGTAGCCAATTTCACCTAACGAGCCATCGCTCCCTGTGACATTTCAGTGCTCCTGCATTCCTGTTTCAACCTCACCTTTGCCCCAGCATCCACCTGTAGGGGAGTGCAGAAGCTACACGCTACATTCGTCTACTATATCATTTGTCTGACTGAGATTCCAATAATGAAAAATCATTATTTCCTGCAGTAAAGGAGGATTTCAGTCATACTCTTTTGAATCTAAAGATGGCAAAGGCTGGTGTGCTAGCGCATCCACATTAGAAATGCAGATGCAGATCCGTTGCTGTTTAGGAGGTATAATGTTGACAGCTGAAGCTGATTGTCAGCGGTTCGGTCTGAAACTGCACGCTGCTGAGCCCCATATTCATTCAAAAGCTACGCCGCTCATCAGTCAGCAACAGTGTTCTGAAGTTCTACTCTAATTCCATCAGTATCTGTTTAAGCTGTGGACATAAATCTTTCCTACAAATACAGAACATCAAATAGATTAACAGCATTCTCCCTCCGCGCTAGGACTGAAGTATCCGCGCAACCCAAACTCCACCACTCAGAAATCCACACGGCCGTGCTTTCGCAGCCCCCATCACGCACACGTATACACACACACATGCACTCATTAGTCAGATGTGAGGTCAGGCATGCAGCCATCATTTATTTAACAGAAAATGGCTGCAAGACAGAGATGGAGAGGGAGACGGGAAGGAAGCAGAGAAAGACAAATGGGAGGACAGGAATTAGTTGAACATGAACAACCACAACTGGAAGAGCACCCGTGGGAGTACACACACACAGACATACACACACAAACACACATGGCTATCTCTGTGAGGACAGTTGTTTTTTTTAGGTAATACATTCAGAGCCCCTATTATACTAGACTTTACCATCACAGCTAAGTGCCTAAACCCAGCTGCCCTTTAAAAAAGTGTGAGAAAGAACCGGCCAACATATCTCATCAGTGATGTCCAACCGGTCCTCACATAGATAGTTGCAACAGTAATTGTGCACCCACACAGTGCACACATTCCAGCCATATCTGTGGAGCGGGGAGTTTGGATGCCTGGGTTTTGTCAGTCCAACATCCAAACTCTAGTATGAGAACCAGACCCCAAATCTCCTCCTCCTCCACACTAACACACACAAAGCGAGCTCTGGAGAAAGTGGGCCTCCCTCTGTCTACACCGTGTGGTTAGTCTGTGGCTCGGAACTGTCTCTGTCGGACCTCTAAGCATTTTTGTGTGAGTCACGATGAACGGGATCAGAAAAGCAGAGTGAAAACAGTAATCTGCTGTCTTCATCGTTACCAAAACATGCAACTTGAGAGAAAAAGTAATACGAGGAAATCTGTTAATGCACCCATTTGTCATGTCACAGATGGGGTTTCGTCCCATGTGGAAAAAAGTTCAAGAGTAGCTACGGACTCAGATGTCTCTGATGTCTGTAAAACATGTGACTCACATACATGTCACATATGCAGAACTGCACATCTCCTCTGCGGTTATATCACTCACGCTGGCACCGCCAGGGTTATTTCCATGCATTGAACAACAGATGCACGCCATAAAAGTGCCAGTGTTTGTTTTTGGAGAATCAGAAAGTTACAAAAAAAAGAGGCGTTTTCTGTCCACCACGTCATTCAGACGCATTTGTAAGGCTCTGGTCCACCTGGAAGTCAAAAGCAAGAACACCGGTCTGACTCTAGCGCAGCGGTGCAAACCTGTTCCTCTCTATGGCGCCGAATCCTGATCCTGAATATGACAATTTTTCCACATCATCCGGTCAAAAAAGACCTCAAACGAAGAACTCCGCTAATAAACAGAGAGACCAGTGTGGTTCTAGAGATCAGGATCGTGTCCTCAGAATGGACTTGAACTGCTCACCAAAGACGGCTTTAAAATGGACACAACCTGGAAAACAGAAACCAGGTCAGCCCGAGACAGCGCGGCACTGACTGCCGAGCCGAATTAGATGGATCTGACACTAGGAGAGATCCAATGTGTTGCCGAGGATAGGCGCAGATGGAGGCAGATGAGGATGAAGAAAACTAACAGCCTGTCAGGTTTTAGCTGGGAAAAGAGAAAGCAAGCACATGCACTTAGACATATGGCCGTTTATCAGAAATACCTCTGAAAGCTCCTCTAAATTCAGTCTGAACACACCTTCACAGCTCCCCGCAAGCTGCACAGGTTTTTGTGCAGACAGATTATTCCCGAAAGGTTTTCCAGCTTCAAGTGGGCGAAGCTAAAATGTCCTCTAAAGGTTTATTTGTACATTCGTGTTAACGTCTCAGTTAATCTGCCGTGATTGAAAATTATAGACAAAATAACAACTCTAGCTTCTCCATGTTTTAGCAGTAACTCAGTGATGGGACAGTCGTGCACCCTGTGGATGTGTTCCCTTCAGACTGGTGTGTCAGTGTTTCCCGGCCGCTGGGTTATAATTACAGCCTGTGCATTCCAGTGGTCCAACTTGGACGCCACGGGAAGAAATACACAGATGTGTGTTATAGAATATTATAGTAATTACAGTGTGCTGTTTGTTTCTGTAATAAAGCAAAGCATATTCAAGTCCCTGCAGTAAATACGACTTCAATCACAAACATATCCTGTCACTGATGCTTGATAACATTTAGATTTTTGGTATTAAAGGTCGTAGCAACAGGTCCAGCACAACCCCGTGTCCCGACTAGAATTTTAAGATTAATTTCACGAGGCTTTAAAATGAGACGGCTGGCTATTTTTAAAAAAAGGTCCCTGTTTTCAGTCGAGATAACATCAGCTGAGCACTTGGTCTTTATCCCAGAGTGTGAAACTGGAGTCCGTGCACTTTTATGGTTACACAGTGCATCTCTGTGGGAAAAAAGCTGACTGACAGCAGAGCAGTGATCAACAGGAAACAGAAAAAAAAAAATCTAGGTCAAGCCAAGTCAAAATCGTGGATAACAAAAGGACTCACTGAGACCGACCTCGAGACCTAGATCGGACTCTGGTGCTGCCGCTGGTTTCAAGGCGTCACGCAGGGAAACATTTAAACCGCTATACCTGAAATTTAGACCAAACTTGGAAAGAAAGTACTCATCAAAAGTACAAATATAGTCTTTGCAGGTGAAGATGTGCCTCAAATCTGGGTTTTATGTATTTTCAACGTATTTCTGTGTGCGCCTCAACTGTCAAGTTAGCTAACATTATTTTGAAGACAGTGTGGTGGTATGGTGATTAGTACTACCCCCTCACAGAAGGAAGGATCAGGATTCAAATTCTCCGGCCGGCTGGTGGATTTCTGCGTGGAGTTTGTATGTTGTCCCTGTGCCTGTTCTCTCCGGCATCCTCCCATAGTCTAAAAACATGCATGCCGGGTTAATTGGCGATTCTAAATCGGTCATGGCTTTGAAAGTGAGCATAAATGTGCTCTATGTGTTAGCCCTGTGACAGACTGGCCACCTGTCCAGGGTGTGTTCCCCCATGGGATGGCTGGGATAGACTCCAGCACCCCCACGACCATGAACTGGGTGAGTGGAAGAAAATGGATGAATGGCTGGATAGTTCAGCAAAATTATGGTTTTGCTTATATTTTTTAAAAACTCAACACTGACATGGAAGTGGAGACAGGGCCTGTTTATTCTTTCAGTATCTTTATATTTCAGTAGCCGTGTTTTGTGCTGTGTAAGCGGCTCTCTTTGCCTTGAAGCTCTGTGGTAACATTTCAAGTCTGAACGTCTGAAAAGCCTGCGTGAACAGTTGCATCACGCTCAGATGCAAACCAGGTGAACTTTATGCTGTTTATAGTTCACGGGTTTCTGCTCCCTGAGCGTAGGTGTTTCTCATTGATGATCAAGATGATGATGGAGGAGGACAGATTGGTTTTAGCCACTGAGAACATGAATGAAACTTTGATTGGCTGTGACAGAAGCTGCCTTCCTCCCTCCTCCTGACCACTGGCAGCAAGATAAATGACCAGAGCTCCTGATTGGTTCTGACAGGAGCCTCCCACCTCCATGTTAGCAGACCCCTTTTACACATTTAACAGTTTACTCTGATACACAAGCTTTTCCACTGAGAGCATCAGTAGAATAAACGATGTGGAACAACAATAGCGGCCTAAATTTAACACAAGGGTCAAAGTAGCAAATGATAAACAGAAAGTTTTCAAATCCCTCTTGTGTGTTAACAGGACTATATTAGATTTCTGCTGCTGAGTGTGGAAATTCAATTTATATATTGTGTCAAAAAGCCTGAGTCATGATGTGTTTGTCTAATTCCTTTGTATTCACACACACGTTTTACTTAAGTTTTGACTGGAACATGGCAAGCGGAGAGAAACACAGTCCAGGCAGCGTTAAATGGCATTTTCCTTTTCCTTATTTTCTGTCATAAATATACTGCTGCTCATATTAAGTATGGTCAAAATTTTAAATATCACTGCAGGTGGACATAATCCCTGCAAATACAACCGGTGTGAACACACACTTTTCAAATCTTGTATTTGTATGATCAGTGAGAGAAGCTCCGCCCACACGCTCTTCAAATCTTGTGGTTACAAAAGCCAGCCAATCAGAAGAAAATTGGCCTTAAAGGAGAGGATCTGAAACAGTTTGTTTCAGAGGATGAAATGAGGGGCTGCACCTCAATATAAGGAGAATAAGTATTATTTTAAACTCTGACTTATGCTAAGCTACTCTAACTACACCTTTGCCCTGATGGGGGTGTTACAGGAAACGTTGTGGGATGACTGAAGCCGAAGTGTATCACTTTAATATAGCCGGTTATCTTTAGAAATCTGTCAATCTGTAAAGATTTTCACCATAATAATGATGAACACTTGTATAAATATAACTGCTGAGGTCCTGATCTTCCTTTTTTAGGATTTTGCAGGCATCAAAACAACTTACAGCTTTATGATAAATAATCCAGTTGCAATAAAAGATCCACTGGTGGTGGGCAGCATGAGCCACAAACTATATGAAAGTGCAACAACGCTATGGTCTAACGTCCACAAGCCCGACTAAAAATTAAACTATTCGCTTTTAACTCAGAGTCCGAACTGAGTCATTTAAACAAAAAAGTAACAAACAGTGCACTACATTAGATACAGAAGCAAAGGCATATAACGGCAAAGCACATCCCTCTGCTAAGACGATAACAAGCCCCTTAGAGGAAAAACAATGCCAGGATCAGGCATCAAATGATAGGAATAAAGAGGAGTGGGATGGATTCAGAGAAAGAGAACGGGGGAGCTTTCACTTTAAATCTTGAACACCATTCCCAAATCCGTCTATGAGGGGAGACAGTGATATATGAGGCAGGAATAAAGTAGGGCAATTCCCTGCATGACAAGAGGAAAGAAAAAAATACAGGAAAAGAAAGGAAAAAAGATGCGAAAGAGAGGGAGGACGGTGGGAGTCGAATGTGCTCAGTGCTTGCTGGATCATGGGATGGGGGTTTCCACCACTGTGTATAGAAGTGTTGACTTGCAGCCGGCTGTGTGAGGCGGTATCGCTGACTACGACTCATTCCCTTAATAGGAAGGAAGGTTGGGAAAATGGGAAGGTCAAGGCAGTCAGCCCTGCTGGACTTCACAGGAAGTACTGGACAGTCACTGATCTCATCCTGACTCACACATGCAAACACAGTATACGCAAGCAATGAAGTTTACACAGACACACGCACACACATATACACATGCAGGGAAATACAACACACACGTGTGTGTTGTATTTCCCTGTATGTGTATATGTGTGCACAACATGGCAAACAGGAAGAGTACCCACACATCTCCATCATGGTTTTAAAACCAAACCACATGTATTTCTTTGCAGATAGTCATTACCCTCACACACACACACACACACACACACACTGCTCTGGAAGCAGCTGAATCAACTTTACACAAAACCACTTATTTTTGTTTCCTATCCACTAAAACCTGCTTCCTGTGAGTGACTGAAATATTTTTTTTCCTCGTTAGTAATATTGTTCTAGATTCACTGTTAATCACGTATTCGTCAATATGACCAGAAGCCTTTTTTTTCTTTTGAAACTCGGCCGTCTGCCATGTGAAATACGACAAACGCTTTCCGAGCTAAACCTCTCCTACTGTGAATGTTAACGCAAGCAGTCACAGGAAAACATGGCTAAACTTTTTCAAATCCAAACTACTAATCCATATCCTGAAACTGAAAACTGAATGCAGTTAACTCATTTAACTACCGCTGCAGTTAAATGAGCGAGGAACGCTGTTAAAGCTGCCATTGGACTTCCCGCTCTGCGTCATCTGACCAAGCTCTGCTTTTGAGCTTTACCTCTAACCTCCTTTTCTTCACAGCCGTCCCTCAGACACTTGATTAGTCTCCCTCTTTATTATTATGTCTCTCACCATCCTCTCATTAATCATTCAGTCTTCCTCTGCTCCAATTAAATAATTAAAAGCACCCAGAGCCATTGGTTTTTACCCAGCAAAGATGCCCTGCAAACAGCTCAGCGGGTGCGTTGTATCCTGAAACAAAGCGAAACGGTCCAAATACTGCATTCACGGTACAACTAAAAAAAATACTGTTTGATTTTGAAAACAGCAAAATGTAAACGCGCATATCTTCAGTTAATAATTGACCTCATAGCCTGGCACCCTTCCATTAGCAAAACAAATGGAGTAGTTAAACACTGCTTTATGTTTCTGACATGTTTAGCAAAATGTTGCTATGGAAATAGTGTAAACTAAACATTTAAAAATCACAAAATTAAAAGGCTTTCAACTCAAAGTGTTTATTAACATTAGAAAATAACAGGCAACGTGTGCGATTACCCAGAGGTTGAGGGTGTTCAAAGCTCAAACTCTGGCCAACCAGCTGGTCACTGCAATTACTTGTGATCGGTCCCGACAGCAGTAAACAAAGAAATGCTTTAATGAAATCACAGGGTCTCCACAGATTTCCCCTTGTCGCAAGGAGGATGTTTTCCTATTTGGACCTTGCTGAGACTGAGACATGTAGCAAAATTGTATCTATGTTGCGCATCATGTGTTGACTTTACAACAAGCAGATCTTTTTCATGGGACGGACAGAAGCAATCTGCTGGTCACACAGGGGCTGACTGAGGTTTTGATTTGGAAAATAAATCTATTTAATACTGTAACACTGGTGCAAATCAGAATGTAAAAAAATCAGCAACAAAGCGTCACGTGTGCATTCACATAAGCCTGAAGAGCTAAGACTAGGCCACTGACCTAATATAAATACGAGAAGTGAAAAAAGCAATATTACAGCGGGATTGGAAAGCTGACATCATCACACCAAAGCATATTTATACTTTTATTTCCTCAATTTATTTTTAGAGGATCCTTTTTCCCTTAATCTTTCCGGCGGCCGCTGCACACGAAGCAGCAATTAGTGTTTGTTACACTGTCTAAACAGCACAAGCTTGTGATCTGCCTCATGACTCCACCCCTACCCCGGCCCCCGGCCCCCACCTGCACATCTTCACAGGCGCACGCATCGAAACGCGCTCTCCTCTTGTTTCTGCAACAGCTCTGTCAGCTTCACTCACTCTTTCCTTGTTACACTTCGCAGAGCCCACACATGTCCACTGAAGCACACAAACATGTGATCACACACTCGCTCACACATTCCCACTCACACACACACACACACTCCATCTCAGAACTGCGTTATTGTTGGGCTTTTGCCTGCTACTTGGATGTTGTTTGAAAGGCCTGCTTGGCTGCTCTGCTCAGAATAGAAGCGTTACACCACAATGGATCCCGATTCATTTCCAGCAGAGGAAAGTCTCTCTGAGCTGCTTCCTACTCTCACAGCCACTGCTGCACCGTCCACGTTCTTTCACTCAAACTGAAGAGCATCTCTGCAGTGCAAAGCCAGACCACATTTTTACAGGCCACAGATTCAAATTGGACACCTCCCACTCACAGAGCTCAGACACCACCCTCATCAGTGGAATGAAGCTAAACTACATCTGCCATGAGTCTAGCAACACAGTTCTTACAGTTCTCACAGCAC
>VUQK01003591.1:1664-33956 GCA_015106715.1 Bujurquina vittata | reverse complement strand
AGCTAAAAAAAAGTAGTCAAAAATGGCCAAATATATCCCGGACCCCAGAGGGTTAAGTTAGTCATGGGGAATGATTGAGAGGCGTTTTGTAAAGTGTGCAGAAAAAATATAAATTTGACCTGGAACAGTGTGACGATGATCAAATCACACCGAGCATCCACCATTCACCAGCAGATCTCTATTTTGTTTTTTGGTGCTACATAAAGCACTGCAACTGCAACTTCAAGGTCAGCTACGCATTGCCGTCACACCTCAGCAGCAATATTCTGTTGGAAAATAAATCATAGGCTTGGGAAACTTGAATTTCATTGCATTTTGTTTATATTCTTAAAAAAACAAATTTCCTAAGTCTTCTTGAAATGCGTTTGGAATATTAATGTGTGTGACGTCTTAGTCAAGACAAAATCACAGTTACACCTTAAAGTAAGGGGATAAAGTTTTGTCTTCAGTGAGAGATGTGCTATCATCTTATATTGCTTAGTGCTGTGAATTCACCGCTATTCCAAATAGGTTGGTGCTCGATTCTGTGTAAAAATATTGTAGACGTAGTAAAAATAGGTAGTAAAAGGTAGTAAATTGAACTGTAGAATTCCTGTATTAACTCTGTATGTGGAATTTATACATTTATGACCGTATTTGAAAGCTCTCCTGGTCTTTTTGTGGTTGTTGGCTACCTGGTTATTGATACAAAAACCAAAACAAAGTTTAGTTATTTTTTATAGCACACATGCTGTGGTAATATTTTATCAGTTTAAATCAACAGTCTGCTATTGTAGAGAGTCTACCCTGGGAAGGCAGCTTGCAAGAAAAAAAAGGATTTGGAATGAGAAAATATGCCAACTTTGCTCAGAAACAAAGGTCATATTTTTATTTTGGCTTGAACTTGCTGGCCTCAGGACCATTGCCATATATGGTTTCACTTTTTCCTTGGTAAGTCCCAAATGGGGCTATCTACTCTAATAAAGCCTTAATTTCATGGCAAGGCTTTTTAGATAAAAGCTGGTGTCTGAGTGTAATTTCATTATAAAAGCCCTGCCTTATTATTTGCTTACCTTTGCTCTGTTTTATTTAAGGAGCTGATTCAAAATGCTGAGGATGCTGGAGCCACAGAAGTCAAGTTCATGTACGATGAGACAGACTATGGAGTGGAGTCGCTGTGGTCACCTGACATGGCTCAGCATCAAGGTTAGCAGTCATTAACTAGATAACCCCAGGAGCATAGCCTGGTAATCAGCGGCACTGCCCTTTAATCAGAGGCAAACCTTCAAGCTCTGCTGGCAAGAACCTGTCCTGGTTAAGTATGTTTAGCAGCTGTTCTGTTACTCTGACGTCTCTGTAAAGAGAAGCAACAGTTTAGTTAAAGAAAATGAATTTTCTTTAATCATTTGTTTTACTTGAAGCACATTTGTTTTTTTTGGAGTTTTTCCTAACACGGTCCTGTTCATGCTGACTCACAGGAACAGCACTGTATGTCTACAATGATGCTGTGTTCACTGTGGAGGACTGGAATGGCATTCAGGAGATTGCAAGGAGCAGGAAGAGAGAAGATCCTTTAAAAGTTGGACGATTTGGGATCGGTTTCAATTCTGTGTACCATATTACAGGTACAAACTCAAATCCTTATTTATATAGCCAAATATTAAATGTCTTGTTTTCTCATGTAGAGTCAGCGTGTGTAACCTAGGAGGATAAGCCATTTTCTTTATAATTGTTTACATGTATTTTCATACAAATAACATCCTATTCCAGAGTTTGACCACAACCAAATTTATACTGAGCAGGATACATAGTGCGTTTGGGACATATAAATCACAGTGGAGTCAAATCAGAGATAATTACCTCCAGAAAAATCAAATCTTCCAGTGGTATTAAAAGCCTGCAAAAAAATGTCACTAAATGCATTGCTGAAATGTCCAAGTAAGGCAGTATCTTTCATTAAATAATAACACTTTATGAGATGTTAGCCACTATACTGATGTGCTGACCTAAATGTAACCTGTTAACTTTGTTAGCTTTAATTTTGTTGTTCATATGTATGTTTCAGATGTTCCCAGTATATTCAGTGGAGACCAGATTGCCGTGCTGGACCCTCATCAGACCCTGTTTGGTGTGAATGAGTCGGGCCAGTGCTGGAATTTGAAGTCGGACATTAAGGAGATCACAGAACTAGCTGACCAGTTTGCTCCTTACTTTGGGATGTTTGGGAGTTCTGAGCAAACCATTCAGGATGGCCACTTTCCTGGAACTCTGTTTCGCTTCCCACTCCGCATGAAAGCATCTCAGCTCAGTAGCAACATTTACAACAAGGAAAAAGTTTTGGAGCTCTTTGAGTCTTTCAAGGCTGATGCAGACACGGTGCTCCTCTTCCTTAAGAGTGTGCAGAAGATCTCCTTGCACGTGCGTGAGTCTGATGGTACAGAGCGCATGTTGTTTCAGGTTACAGCAAGGGAGAATGCTGATGATAAGCTGGAAAGACCAAATGCACTGAAGACACTGGGACAGGCTATAGACAGCTACAGCAATGGTGTTCCCAGCGCTACCATCACATGCGTCACTTACCAGGTCAACATAGAGACTCAGGATGAAACCGCTAAAGAGACTCAGAGGATGACATGGCTGGTGTGTAATGGAGTTGGGGGAAGAGGGATGTGTGCTGAGTTGGACTCTCTGGCAGATGATTTGAAGTTCATGCCTACCATTGGCATTGCCCTGCCTCTTACTCTGTTTAACAGAGAGGACCAAGGTGCCACATCCGGTTTCTCAGGACGAGCCTTTTGTTTTCTTCCTCTTCCTCCTGGAGAAGAGAGCGAGACGGGGCTTCCAGTTCACGTCAGCGGCTTCTTCGGCCTCACAGACAACCGGAGGAGTATTAAGTGGCGGGAAGTGGACCAGTGGAGGGATCCAGCTGCCTTGTGGAATGAGCTGCTTATAATTACTGTCATCCCGAGGGCTTACCTTACTCTAATAACTGAGACTATCAAAAGGGTACAGACAAAAAAGGACCAAGACTTTCCATTGTCCCCTAGAGGAACCTATATGGCCTGGCCAGACCCTAAGTGGGTCAAGTCCCGGTGGAAACCCATTCTCCAGCCACTGTTTGATGAATTGTTACAGCACCAAGTAATCTATTCTCTCAGCGAGAGCTGGGTCAGGGTGGACCAGACTGTGTTTTCAGAGCTGGACACAGACGATGACATTTCAGAGACTGTGATCAACTACCTCCAAAGCTCAGGAATGCAGGTGGCAAAGGTGCCTTCTGCAGTGGACTTTGTCTTGGCTGCCTATGTGACTCAGTCCAGTGACGTGAGGAAGGTGACTCCATCGTTGCTTCGGCAGGTGATCAGGAAGAGCAAACACAAAGGCCCCTCACAGGAGAAGCTGCTGCTGCTGGAGTTTGCCCTTGGAGATGATAATTACAGTGACCTTATAGGACTTGAGCTCCTGCCACTCCAAGATGAGACATTCATACCATTTTCATCCTCTGTCACCGAAAAGGATGCCATTTATATTGCCTCTGAAGAGTACCCCAGGTATAGATAGAGTCAGATGGTTTCTTTTTATGTCAGAGCTTCAGCCAGTGGAATCTAAACTTGTTGTTGCAATTCTTTTTGCCCCAGTTCTCTTCTTAATTTGATTCTTTTATTCCTGAATAGAAACAAGAGAAAATAATATTTATTTTACATATTTTATCATAAACTCCACACTTTTTTCATGGATAAGAATCTGTTCCTGCTTGACACATTTTCTGTCAAGCATTAGTTTCAAATATATTTCTATAAACAGTTTGGGTCATTGTGTATGGCTTTAAGTAAGACAACTGCAGTTTTCATGGTCTAGTTGTGAGGTAAGAAATTTCCACACTGGAAAAGTAGATACAGGTTTGTTCAGAAATACTGGCAGACCGCTGTGGCTAATTGCATGATCAGCTAATGACCATTGCTGGTGCCTTTGAAAAATGAGACAATAATGCAAATTTAAAAAGCAAATTGAATTACATGCACAGTGCAAGTAAATAAATACAAATGAATCTGGTCCTTGATAGCTTCTTGTCAGTTTTTAGAAGAATGTGCTTAACATTATACAAACTGCATCCAGATAGATGTAGCTTTGCATATAGAAATTAAAATCTAGAATTTAATTTGTAACATTTACCACTTTTTTTTTTTCTTTATCTTAAGGTCTTTGTATCCAGGACTGGAGCATCGATTCATATTGGAGAGTATCAAGCCGTCAGTGATGGACAGTTTAAAGAAAGCTGCCAAATGTAGAGGTAATGTTATTTCCTCTCATGAACATCTTTTATCCCAGAAATGACCAGCAGAAAGTTTGATAATGTTAAACATTTCTGACAGATTTTTATTTTTTAATCTCAACAAAAGTAACTTAATCTGTGATTAGATTCAAAGTATTTAAAGGGCAGCTTGCAGCGCTTTGTACAGTATAATTTACTTTATTATATATGATTTCGATCTAGAGTGTCATGTAATTTTTTTAGTTGGCCTATATCTCGTAGAGAAAACTGTTGCAGTCCTGTGATGAACATGTGGGTTCAGCTATGTTGTAACAGTGGCCTGTTGTGCTCTCAGCAGTGCCAGCGGGGTATTAAATCCAGTACCCTGCTGATAGAAAATTTAGGAGAGAGAGACAGAAAATGGCAGAGAGTGAGTATGCTGATTCATGGATGAGCTGTTTTTGTGCCACACATTCCACTTAGTCTACAAGAGCAGATGCTGAGTGCCATACTCAGTCACGACTGTGATGGTCATGAGCCAGGCAGAGGAAATATGCTGATGGAAAATGGAAGGCACAGAATACTCCAATTAAACACAGCTGCAACAATTCACAACTAACCACTTACTACAGTGGGTATGGAAAGTATTCAGACCCCTTTAAATTTGTCACTCTTTGTTTCATTGCAGCCATTTGCTAAAATCAAAAAAGTTCATTTTATTTCTCATTAATGACTCAGCACTCCATCTTGACAGAACAAAGCAGAAATGTAGAAATTTTTGCAAATTTATTAAAAAAGAAAAGCTGAAATATCACATGGTCATAAGTATTCAGACCCTTTGCTGTGACACTCATATTTAACTCACATGCTGTCCATTTCTTCTGATCCTCCTTGAGATGGTTCTGCTCCTTCATTGGAGTCCAGCTGTGTTTAATAAACTGACTGGACTTGATTAGGAAAGGCATACACCTGTCTATATAAGAGCTCACAGCTCACGTCAGAGCAAATGAGAATCATGAGGCCGGACTGCCCAAGGAGCTCAGAGACAGAATTGTGGCAAGGCATAGATCTGGCCAAGGTTGCAAACAAATTTCTGCAGCACTCAAGGTTCCTAAGAGAACAGTGGCCTCCATAATCCTTAAATGGAAGAAGTTTGGGATGACCAGAACTCTTCCTAGACCTGGCTGTCCAGCCAATCTGAGCAATCGTGGGAGAAGAGCCTTGGTGAGAGAGGTAAAAAAGAACCCAAAGATCACTGTGGCTGAGCTCCAGAGATGCAGTAGGGAGATGGGAGAAAGTTCCACAAAGTCAACTATCACTGGAGCCCTCCACCAGTCGGGGCTTTATGGCAAAGTGGCCTGACGGAAGCCTCTCCTCAGTGGGAGACATATGAAAGCCTGCATAGAGTTTGCCAAAAAACACATGAAGCACTCCCAGACTAGGAGAAATAAGATTCTCTGGTCTGATGAGGCCAAGAGTGAACTTTTTTGCATTAATTCTAAGTGGTATGTGTGGAGAAAACCAGGAACTGCTCATCACCTGCCCAATGCAATCCCAACAGTGAAACATGGTGGTGGCAGCATCATGCTATGGGGGGTGTTTTTCAGCTGCAGGGACAAAACGACTGGTTACAATTGAAGGAAAGTTGAATGCGGCCAAGTACAGAGAAGAAGAAAACCTGGCAGAAAACCTGTTCTAGAATGCTCAGGACCTCAGACTGGGCCGAAGGTTCACCTTCCAACCTGACAGAACTGGAGAGGATCTGCAAGGAAGAATGCCAGATGATCCCCAAATCCAGGTGTGAAAAACCTGTTGCATTATTCCCAAGAAGACTCATGGCTGTACTAGCTCAAAAGGGTGCTTCTACTTAATACTGAGCAAAGGTTCTGAATTCTTATTACCATGTGATATTTGAGTTTTTCTTTTTTAATAAATTTGCAAACATTTTACATTTCTGTTTTTTTCTGTCAAGATGGGGTGCTGAGTGTACATTAATGAGAAATAAAATGAACTTTTTTGATTTTAGCAAATGGCTTCAATGAAACAAAGAGTGACAAATTTAAAGGGGTCTGAATATTTTCCGTACCCACTGCATTTCCCCCTAAATAACATTTCCTTTTTATTTGCGTTTATCTTTAACTAACTTTTTAGAATCTGGTTTTAAATAGAAATCTTAACGTTGCTGCCAAACCCTGGTCTTACCCCTTGATGAGGGTGAGGTCTTAATGTTGACTGAAAGATCTCAGTGGTTATTTGTAATTCCTGCATTTTACTGAAAATTATCTGCTGAACAGTTAATCACATTTTATTTTAAAATATAAATAAGAAAGAAACAGTAAAAATAATCCCAAATCTCTTACATTTCACAGTGCAACAGTTTCTGTGGGGGTGCTCGGGTAGGTCTTTCAAAGTGTGTGACCTTATTGTCATTAACCCAAACTAATGTGTGACTGTAAATTCTGTTTAAAAATGAAAAACATTAAAACAATGATTATTTTGTATGGGATGCCTCTAATGCCATATGTTGCATTTTATGGATTGTAGTGTGATGTTATAGTTGCTAGTGTCTTGGACAAATATTTCCATGCAGTGGGCTAATGAGACTGGGTTCAGATTGGCATGACTTTAATGTCTTACTATACTATATACTATACTACTGTATGTCTTACTGTAGCACATGTTACCTAACTCCTCTTAGACATGTTAATCAAGCTGGATGAAAACTTACTATATAAAGTGCCAAGGGTACCAGGATTATCAATATCTAGCTTTTAGGAATTATTTTTATAGCACTAATCTTCACAAATTGTATATATTTTGTGGAGTAGCTGATCTCAAAGCAAATAGTGAGATTATGTATTTTTAGTATAGTGGCACTTTGGAGTCACTGAAATGTGTTGGCATCTATAACTGTAAATAACTGTTCCTCAAACAGTGACACTAATAGTGCCTTTAATTAATTACTTATTATATTAATATATATATTAATTATACAATTATACAAGCTTGCAAAGAAGAAAAAATATATGCATTTATTATTCATTTGTTTGGCGTTTATGAACAGCTGTATTTGGCATCTGACTTTATACAGTGATATAATGACGATAAAAAGAATTGCGTGATAAATTAACATATATGTCTGTTTTAACACGAGTGAAGCAAACAAGTGCTGCAGGCCTGGCAAAAACCAACCATAGGGCAGGTTTGCATGGCTTACAACACTTTCAAAAATTTACATTACATCATTTGGCTGAGCTCCAAAAGCAAAAGAGACTTTTACAGCTGTAGTTTCTGCATCTTGCAATAACAAGAACAAACCTAACCTGTCTGTCCAACTTTAATTTTTCAGTCGTATCTGTATAAAAAATTTGTGCTAATTTCAAAATTTCATTGTTATCATAACAGGTAGACCCTGCACTCAATTACAAGTCCTGAACCCTGAACGTTCAGCTCGACTCATCAAGGAGATCCTAGCAACAGCCTGGCCAACTAGAGACTTAAAAGTTCAGTGGGAACCAGGGAACGGTGAGTTGAAGCATCCTACAGTTTCCTGGCTGAAGATGGTTTGGAAGCATCTCTATATATATTTTGCTGATGACCTAAATACTTTTGAAGACATGCCTTTGATCCCACTTGTGCCACTTGAGGAAAGCAGGGACACAGTTGAGCTTCTTCGTCTCAAAACTCCATCCCCCATTATTCTTGTGGATGAGGAAGAGACGCCGCTTTCTGAAAACCTTCTTGACATCATAGAAAAGCTTGGAGGAGTAGTGATAAAAAAGCTAGATTCATGTTTGCAACACCCTCTGCTAAAAAATTACATTCACCCTTGCTCCCCCGGTATGCTTCTACAAATTATGAGTAGAATGTCAACCCAACGATTATCAGGCCAAGTCTCTTCTTTCTTAGTCAAAGAGAAGATTGCACTCAGAAACTTTCTTGCAGGGCTGTCTGACATTACAGAGAAGGAGAAGCATATCTTGCTTGACCTTTCCATCTTTGAAAAAGTGGGTACCTTCTTTAAAGGTACCTCAGCATTCATGTCACTGAGAGGAGCCAGAGCTTTACATCACAGAGCCAAGTACCCACCAGCTGTGAAGTTATCTGAAAATCTTGTTGCTTGCTCTGATGAGGAATCTATCCGCCTCATCAAGATGCTAAATGTTGAACAAATGAAAACAACAGAATGTTTGAAGATGATTATTCAGGATATTGAGAGAGGGTACTACACAACAGATGAGACAACTCAAATCATGCTGTGGGCTCTTAAACATCTGGCTTTTCTAAAGAATGAAAACTCATCCGTGATAGGATGGCTTACTGCACTTAAGTTCATTCAGTTGCCTTGTGGAAAGTCAGTCAAAGCCTCAGAGCTTTTTGATCCTGAGCTAGAGATTCTACAACATCTGTTCTTCATGGAGGAGAAAACCAGGTTTCCCACAAATATATTCACATCATCTCCAGATATCCTTCATTCACTCAGGCAACTGGGACTAAGAAATGAAGTTCAGCTCAGTGAAAAAGATGTACTTCGTGTAGCAAAAAAAATAGAGGAGTTGCAAAGCAGTGAGGAACCTAAATGGGACTTAATAGTTAAAAAGGCACAAACACTGCTACAAATACTTAACAAACAGACTAAGCTGGTAAAATCAACTGATGCTCAAACATCTTTGCTTAAACTGAGATGGGCACCTGTCTGTAAAGACAGACCACTAACTTACCCTAAATCCCTTGCTTGGGTTGGGGATACTTACCATATCTGCTCTTTGTCTGAAATGTGTGAAATATCCCATGCAGTGCTGGTGGGATCTTCAGTACCACTGGTTGAACACACATCTGCAGGTATGAAGAAGGCACTGAAACTGACTATAGAGCCACAGGTGGATCAAGTATTGCAACACTTAAAAGCAGTGAATGACTGGCATAAATCTCAGGCGTTCACCACAGAGGATTGGTATCAGTTCCAGCAGATCTTGTTTGAGATTTATGGCTTCATGCAGGCTCATCTTGAGGATGCGAGAGAAGCAATGAAATCACTGCCTTTTGATTGGCTGTGGACAGGGAAGACATTCTCATCACCAAGCCAGACAGTCCTAAAACCACTCCCAGATTTAGACTTGCAGCCTTACCTCTACTCTCTCCCCAAGACAATTAGGAAGTTCCACAAGCTTTTTAAGTTTTGTGGTTCAGTTGAAGAGGTTGTCCCAGACCATGTGTTCAAAGTCATTGCCACCATTCGACAAAGATGTGAAGGAGAGATAACCAAGGAGGAAAGCAAACACGATATTCTACTTTTGATCAACATCTTGAGATGGCTATACAACAATCAGATACCTGTAGATACGAACATGCATGTGCCCATTCTTTGTTACAAGGACCCAAGCAGGTTGGCAATGAAGCCCATCCATGAATGCACCTACTGTGACATCAAAGTTGACGATTTGAATGACTTACTCGAAGATGCATCAGAGCCAATTATATTGGTCCATGATGACATTCCTATGAAAACTGCAGAGTGGCTGAAGGTCCCATGTTTGAGCACACGGTTGATAAACCCAGAGAATCTTGGCTTTGAACAGTCCGGCCAACAAGAACCTTTAACAGTGAGAATAAAAAATATCTTGGAGGAATATCCATCTGTAGCAGACATTTTCAAAGAGCTGCTCCAGAATGCTGACGATGCAAGTGCAACAGAGTGCAGTTTCCTCATTGACATGAGAAAAAACACTGACATTCGAGAGAATCTCCTTGACCCCGGCATGATTGTTTGCCACGGGCCCGCCTTGTGGTCTTTCAATAATGCTGTATTCTCAGACACAGACTTTCTAAACATCACAAGGTTAGGTGGATCAGTGAAGAGGTGTGAAGCAGACAAAGTTGGCAAGTTTGGCTTGGGTTTCAACTCTGTTTATCATGTTACAGATATCCCTATCATAATGAGCAGAGAGTTCATGATCATGTTTGATCCAAACATCAATCACATCAGCAAGCACATCAGAGACAGGTCTAATCCAGGGATCAAAATCAACTGGAACAAACAACAGAAGAGGTTGAGAAAATTCCCCAATCAGTTCAAACCTTTCATTAATGTCTTCAACTGTCAGCTTCCTTTAGTTCAGGACTCACCATACAAATACAATGGTACACTGTTCAGACTCCCATTCAGAACAGAGCAGGAAGCAGCAGGAAGCGAAATCAGTAGTCTGTACTACAATACTACAGATATCTATTCTCTTGTTGATGAGTTCAGCATATGTGGCCACAGATTCATTCTGTTCACTCAGCATGTTGGAAGCATGGTCTTAAAATACCTGAAATATGAGGAACCAAATCCAGCAGGAGCACAAGACGTTGTCATAATCAACAAAAGTGTGTGGTCATCCAAAGCTTCATATGGACCTCTAAGTATCCTAAAATCTGCAGCAAAGATTATGAAGAAAGCAGCAAGCACTGGCAGGGTACCTTCTGATGTCCCCAAGTCTGGTTGCATCATACGTGTTATGGTGGAGGAGTTTCACAATGTGTTCAAGCGCATTGTTGATCTCCACTCCCCATTGTTCCGAGGTTCAGAAGAAGATCCCAACCAGTACTTTGAGATGGCTGCTAAAGGTGTTCAGACAAGAAGACTCACAGATGAAATGCCCCAGAAGGGAGTCGAGGTCACCAACTGGCTCATTTGCTCATGTATGGATGCAAATGAGGCACTCAAGTTTTCTCTTAGTGATAGTGGAAAAAGACTAGGACTAGTGCCTTGTGGAGGGGTGGCTGTTCTTCTCTCAGAGGAGGAGAATCGGAAATGGACAGTGAAGACAAATGCAACACCAATTGGGGAGGTGTTTTGTTACTTACCTCTCAGGATCAAAACAGGCCTACCGGTCCATATCAACGGCTGCTTTGCTGTCACATCAAACCGCAAAGAGATTTGGAAGACTGACACCAAAGGACAGTGGAATTCTATTTTCATGAGACATGTAATTGTCCAAGCCTATTTGGCAGCTCTCACAATGCTGCGTTCAATGGCTGAAAGTGAAGAACTACTCAAGTACAACTACTATGCAGCTTGGCCAGATCCAAGTTTGGTACATGATGACTTCACACTGATCAGCCAAGGTGTCTACCAAGAAATAGCCAAAGGAGGTGACAGTGAGCATGCGAGAGTCTTCTCAGATGGCAAAACTTGGGTGTCTATCAAATATGTCAGATTCCTTGATGATGCCTTACTCTGTAGATCAGACATTGGACCTGCTGCTTTCAAGATTTTCTTGAAATACCTCAAAAAGAGTGGCTCACAAAATCTCTGTGCTGTTGAGCTGCCTGACTGGGTGAAGGAAGGATTTGATGATGCTGGATGTAAAGGAAAGCTGATGGAAAACACCTTGACAGAGAAGCAGTTTTTTTCAGATGTTTTTTTCCCACACATCCAGGAAATTGACAGAGAGCTTCGGGATCCCCTAATGCATTATGTTTTGAATGAGAAACTAGAGGATTTTGCATCAATCCTCAGGGTTACGCCCTGCATCCCATGCTCTGGCCCCAATAAGGAACTAGTTTTACCTTCAAAACTTATTCACCCAGAGGGGAGAGTTGCTAAACTCTACAGTAGTGATGATGGAAGATTTCCTGAAGGGACTACTAAAGACTATGTAAACCCTGTATGTTTAGTGAAGCTAGTGCAGTTAGGCATGGTAAAAGATGATCTGTCGTGGGAGGATCTGATTGAGCGTGCTCATTCTGTTATGGATCTTAATGAAAATGATCACACAGCTGCATGCTTTCGTAGCAGCATACTACTCAGTCTCATTGATGAGAAGCTAAAGATCAAAGATGAAGGAACAGCTGAGCATTTGGAGAAGCTACAGGACATTAAGTTTCTTCCATTCTTGACAAGGCCTGCAGGATTCTCTCTACCATGGCATGGGAACAACTTTTCCCCAACAACAATGTTCTCTGCTAGAGAACTCTTCACAACTGAGCATCAGGACACAGTGTGTCTGATGAAGCCAATCCTCAACGAGAATTCCCCATCCTTTAAAGGTTGTGGTGCAATATCACTGGCTGTGAAAGACTGTCTTGGTCTAATAAGGAAACCCTCGGTTGGGCTGGTCATCAGTCAACTAAAGAAGCTCTCTCAGGCATTTGATGGTGTAACTCTGTATCAGGAAAACATAACAAATGCTTGCTATAAGTATCTTCATGAGGAAATGCTTCAGTATGAAAGTGCAAAAGATCAAATAACTGAGGAACTGAAAGTCTTCAGCTCCATTCTGGTCGAGAACACGTACGTCAGTCCTTCCAAAGTTGCTTTCCACCTGAATTTTGATGCAGCTCCACATCTTTACCAGCTCCCCAACAAGTACAGAAACAGCTGTCGTGAGCTTTTTGAAAGTGTTGGAGTACAACCCAGCTTCAAAGTGGAAGATTTCTCAGCAGTTCTTGAAACTATGAAGCAAGAATGTGGACGGAAGGCACTCAGCGAGGAAAATTTCCAGCTGTGCCGCAGAATTATTAGTGAAGGAATATGGAGCTTAATACGAGACAAGAACCAAGAATACTGCCAAGCAAATTATTGTGAGATACTGTTACCTGACTCCAATCTAATGCTGCAGCCATCAAAATCCTTATGCTACAATGACTGCCCATGGATCAAAGTTAGAGATTCTACAGTGAAATACTGTCACGGGGATATACCAAGAGAGGTTGCTGTGAAGTTAGGAGCAGTCCCAAAGCGTCACAAAGCATTGGAAAGATACGCCTCGAATGTCTGCTTCACCACACTTGGGAGTGAGTTTGGACAAAAAGAAAAGCTCACAAGCCGAATTAAAAGCATTCTCAATGCTTACCCATCAGAAAAAGAAATGCTGAAAGAGCTGCTTCAAAATGCAGATGATGCCAAAGCCACAGAAATTTACTTTGTTTTTGATCCAAGGACACACCCCACGGACCGGATATTCGATGATAAATGGATCCCAATGCAAGGCCCGGCCCTCTGTGTATATAACAATCAGCCATTCACAGAGGATGATATCAGAGGTATACAGAATCTTGGAAGGGGAACTAAAGAGGCCAATCCAGGAAAAACTGGTCAATATGGCATAGGATTCAACTCTGTCTATCACATAACTGACTGTCCATCTTTCATCTCTAACAATGACATTCTTTGTATATTTGATCCACATGCAAGGTATGCACCTGGGGCCACATCTGTGAGTCCTGGAAGAATGTTTCGAGACTTGGACTCCGACTTCAGATCTCAGTTTTCAGACGTTCTTAATCTTTACTTGGGAGCTCATTTTAAGTTGGAACGCAGCACAATGTTCCGATTCCCCATCCGCTCTACAGAGATGGCAAAGACATCAGAGATCAGTTCTGTCCCTGCGTCTGACAGGATGGTACAAAACCTTCTGGATAAGCTAAAAACTGATGGTGCAGAGCTTTTGATGTTTCTTAACCACATGGAGAAAATATCAATATGTACTGTTGATCATGCATGTGGTGAACTAAAAGTGCTCTACTCTGTGACAGCCAAAATAACAGATGGTGACCGATTGAAACGCAAACAGTTTCATGCCTCTGTTATTGACAGTGTGACCAAAAAGAAGCCGCTCACTGCTATCCCAGTCCAGCAGATAACCTACACAATGGACATAGAGGATACTGAGGGAAATCTAACTACATGGATGATCTGCAACAGATCTGGCTTCCCTAATATTGAAACTGTTTCCAAAAGTGTGATCTCAGCTCACAAAAATGAAGACATCACTCTGTTTCCACGTGGAGGGGTAGCTGCATGTGTAAGTCACAACTACAAAAAACCCCACAGAGCCTTCTGCTTTCTCCCTCTCTCACTCGAGACTGGCTTACCCTTTCATGTCAATGGACATTTTGCCCTAGACTCTGCTAGAAGAAACCTGTGGAGAGATGACAATGGAGTCGGGGTGAGGAGTGACTGGAATAACAATCTGATGACATCACTGATATCACCAGCCTGTGTGGAACTACTGATTCAGCTCAAGCGTCGTTACTTCCCAGGTCCAGATCCCACCATGACTATAGTCCAAGGAACACCACTTCATGTTGTTAAAGATACTCTGCGAAAATATCTGTTCTTCTTTCCAGCCAACAGACTTGATATACAGCCAGACTGGTACTGCCTGGTTAAAGCAGTGTACAGCTGTATCCATGCTGACTTGAAACGTCTACTTCCTGTTGTCAGAGCAGCACATATGGACAACTCTGAGATGCACTCTGTCATTTATATTTCATGGGTGAATACATCCACCACAAACAAAGGCAGAGCCTTTTTTGATAACCTGCTGCAAGATGAACTTCAGCATTTGAAAAACACAGAGTACAACCTAACTTCAAGAAAGTCTGTGGCTGAAAATGTCTACAGGCTGAAAACCTTGCTTCTTGATATTGGTTTCAACCTGATTCACAGCTGTGATGAGACTGCAAATCTCTACTTCTGTTTGGAAGATGCTGGCATTCCAGTCAGTTATGCTACTCCAAGTGATGTCCGCAGCTTTCTATATACTTTCTCATCACCGGATACATCTTGCCATGTGGGAAAACTCCCCTGCCGCCTCCAGCAGTCAAACTATAAGCTAGTTCATAACTTGAAGCTTTTAGTAGACTACTGTTTTAAAGATATTGAGGAAAATGAAGTCAAAATAGAGGGTTTGCCTCTGTTGATAACAATGGACAATATGCTTCAGGTGTTTGATTCAAAGAGGCCAAAGTTCCTGACAGCACATCATGAACTGATATCATCCAGGAAAGAAATGTTCATGAACACATTGTACATCAGGTACAGCAACATCCTGTTGAGTGCAGGAGTTACAAAAGCCTTTGACATCAGCAGCTTTGGGGAGCTACTAGGGTCTGTTCTTCCAAGAGAGTATCGATCAAAGATCCCTGTGAAATGGAGAGACACCTTTGCAAGTGAATCCTGGCTAAAGAATGTGTGGAACTTCATCAGTGAGAATATTGCTGTTAAGGAGGATCAGATGGACATTAAACCCAGCTTCGACACAGTGCTTGAGATTCTGAAAGACTGGGCTTTGCTACCTGGGATCAAATTCATGGCCAGAGAAAAGCTGGTTGTTCCAGAGCATGATATACTTCTACCGCTGAGCTTGATGAGCATTGCTATATTTCCACATGGCCAAAATGACAAGGTTTTTCATACCCTGATGAAAGCAGGGTGCATTCAACTTGCAGTGAATAAAATCTGTGTCAAAGAGAGTCAACTCATGCCTTTTCTGACACAATACACGGCAAACATTGAAAATCCATCAAGTATTCTGAAAGCTGTAGAGTACATGATTCAGACATCTGCATTCAAATCAGGAAACCTGACTGACAAAGACTTTGAAGCTCTTCTGTTGTATTTCAACTGCAACTTGGCTAACCTTACACAACAAGACGCCCAGAGCCTAAAACTCCTCCCATGCTTTAAATCAGTTAGCGGGAGATATATTAGCATTGCAAACTATGGGGCAAACTATGTCCTTGCTAAAACCATTCCTTCTGCGGACATAGACAAATGGGCCCAAACAAACTCCTTTGCATTTCTTGCTGATTGTCCACAGTTCAAAGACTTGTACACCTTCCTTGGCTGCATGCCAATTGATGACTTAGAAATCTATCTTGAGCATCTTCTGCCAAAGTTTGAGAGTCTTTCCTATGATGCCAAAGTTGAACACATTGTCTATCTGAAGGAGAGGCTTTTGTCAATGGAAGAAACCTGTGAGATGAAAGATCAGCTGTATGAGAAACTGAAGGAATTGTCCTTCATGTATGACTACTCAAACAGAATCAGGCCAACCAAGTTTTTCTATGATGAGACAGTGAAAGTTTTTGAAGTTATGCTACCTGCAAAATCATTCATACCTACCGACTTTTTTAAGAAAGTAGAACAAGTGTCAAAACCCAAGAATGGGACATTGTTGCTCACATCATGGATAAGCTTTTTGAGAAATATTGGTCTCAAGCATGAAGTGTTGCAGCAGCAAGTCCTTCAGTTTGCAAAAGAGGTCAGCATCAAAGCGCAAACGGAGAGCTGGACCAAGGAAAAAGTGCAAACCATTGTCGATGTTCTCTTGAACCACATTTTCAGAGAGAGGGTGGACCTGTTTCAGGGTACATTTCTCAAAGAGCTCTCAATGATACCCTTTCTGTGCCCTGAGAGAGCACCCAAAGAACTCGTCAAACTTCATTCTCAGTACCAAGAAATGAGTGGAACACTTCCTCTGATACGCTTCAGTGGGTCCCAAGTGAATCCAAAATTCAAACAAACAGAAATTATTCACTTGCTTTGGACATCATGTCCAATACTACCTGAGAAAGCTACACCTTCAAGTATAAGGGACCAGGAAGGGAGCACTCTCACTGGGCAGGAACAACTTGACCAAGTGCTAAACATGCTAGGTGTCAACTTGGACCCACCTCTGGAAAAAGTCATAAGCAACTGTAAGAACATCTGCAACATATCCAATCCTGATGATGAAATGGTGAAAACAAGGAACAAAGTTTTAAGATCCACATATGAGTTCCTCAATGCAGATAAAAGAGATTTTCGTTACCAGCTCCGTGGGGTGGCTTTTGTCATGGTGGAAGATGGCTGGAAACTGCTAAAACCTGAAGAAGTGGTCATTAATTTGGACAATGAATCTGACTTCAAACCCTACTTGTACAAACTACCTCTAGAACTTGGTACCTTTCATCAGTTGTTCAAACTTCTTGGCACGGAAGACGTTGTGTCAACAAGACAGTATGTTGAAGTGCTGTGGCGAATTTACAGAAATTCAGAGGGAAAGCAGCTTGACCCAAATGAAATGAGAACTGTGAAAAGGGTTGTTTCTGGATTGTTCAAATCTCTTCATAATGACCCAGTGGAAATTCGCAAAGACCTTGATGATCTAAGAGATTTGATATTTTACCTGCCAAGCCATGATGGTAGATTAGCCAAATCTAGTGCCTTGGTGTTTGATGATGCACCACACTACAAGAGCAGAATTCAGGGTAATGTTGGGGTTCAGATGCTTGTGGATATGAGCCAGTGTTATCTGGGCAAAGATCACGCCTTCCACACAAAGCTGATCATGCTACTTCCACAGAAGCTAAGGCCTAGACTGCTGAGTAGCATTCTTGAAGAGCAACTTGACGAGGACTCTCCAAAAATGTGCCAGTTCGGGGCCCTTTGCTCACTACAAGGTCGGCTTCAGCTGCTGCTCTCATCAGAACAGTTCATCACGGGACTGATCAGAATAATGAAACATGAGAACGATAATGCGTACCTTGTGAATGAAGAAAAAGCCATACGTCTCTGTAAAGCACTTTGTGAAGGACTCAAAGTGTCCTGTTTCGAGAAACTTCAGACAACTTTGAGAGTGAAAGGATGTAGCCCCATCCCACATAGTCGCAGCGAAACACTAGCCTTCCTCAAACGATATGGGACAGCTGTGATTCACCTCTACATTCAGCATTCAGACAGCAAGGACATTAACTTTCTTTTGGCGCTCGCCATGACACTGAAGTCTGCTACAGACAATTTGATTTCCGACACATCCTACCTGATTGCCATGTTGGGCTGTAATGATATCTACAGAATCACAGAGAAGCTGGACAACCTTGGCGTTAAATATGACTCAACAGAACCTTCACAACTTGAGCTACCCCTCCCTGGAACCCCAATACCAGCTGAGATACATCACACACTGCTCATGGATCCAATGAATGTATTCTATCCAGGGGAGTATGTGGGTTATCTTGTAGACTCTGAGGGAGGAGATATATACGGGTCATATCAGCCTACCTATACATATGCCATCATTGTTCAAGAAGTCGAAAGAGACGAGGAGGAAAACACAAGTTTTCTTGGGAAATGCTTCCAGATCGACATTGGTTATAGTGAGTACAAAATAGTTAGTTCCCTCGACTTGTACAAGTTCTCAAGACAAGATGAAAGCACCCATGTGCGAGACACATGTACCCCGTCAACTCCTACAAGCACAGAAAGTCGTTCATCTGGTCTGCGAATGGTCCCTCCTCTATTTGCTGGCAAAGAAAATGTGCGACCCCCTCCTCAGAAACAGTCTCCAAAAAAGATCAAACTTCAGGCATTGCCTGAGATTCTCAAAGAAGTGACCTTAGTAGTTGAACAAGCTTGGAAGCTTCCTGAGACAGAAAGAAAAAAGATAATCCGAAGATTGTATCTCAAATGGCATCCGGACAAAAATGCAGAAAATCTGGACATTGCCACAGAAGTCTTCAAGCACTTACAGAATGAGATAAACAGAATGGAGAAGCAGTCTTTGGCTGATCAGCAAAATACAGACAGGGCTTCCAGGAGATCCTACACTGCATCATCAGCTCGCTTCCAATCAGAGAAGTTCTCATTTCAAAGGTTTTATTCATCATGGAACCAAGAAGCAACTAGTCACAAATCAGAAAGGCAACAGTTCAGGGAACATTATACAGGTTATGCAAGTTCATCACACTCACATCGTTTCTTTGTGCCCCCAACCTTCAAGACAGTTGGAAACCCTGTTGAAGCCCGCAGGTGGCTGAGGCAAGCCAGAGCAAATTACTCCGCTGCTCGCAATGACCTTCATAAGAACGCTAATGAGTGGGTTTGTTTCAAGTGCTACCTGGCCACAAAGCTTGCACTGATAGCTGCTGATTATGCTGTCAGAGGAAAGTCAGACAAAGATGTAAAGCCTACTGCTCTGGCTCAAAAAGTGGAAGAGTACAGCTCACAGCTCACGGGCCTTGCCAGTGACGTTCAGATCCTGGAAGGATACGGTGTGGACAGCCTGAGAACTCGCTACCCCGATCTCCTGCCATTCCCACAAATTCCCAATGACAGATACACATCTGAGGTTGCGATGAGAGTGATGGAATGTACCGCACGGATTATCATAAAGCTTGAAACCTTTGTGCAACAAAAAATATGATACTGCTGGTGATGAAGATGAGTATGCTCTGTGAAATAGAGGAAACTTGTGGCTGTGTCTAATACAGATCGTGTATCATGTATCCAGCTGGCAGCTTATGGTACATATACAGTTTATACCTGTGATGGCGGTGCTGTGGCTCATGCACAGTAATGCACATGTATGGCTTCCATAACCTGTTAGGCTGCATTAATAGAAATTTGCTGTAATATGTGAAAAACCTTTTGTGCATATGCTGTACATATGCCTCAGCAATATGTTTTGTTTACCAAAGTCTCCACATTGACTATCTTTGCTCTAAGTTAGATTTTAAAAAAATACACTGCTTTTTTTTACTTTATATTTTATAAAAAAAAAATAAAAGAATATATTTTCTTGCTATGGAAAACCTGTTGGGTGTACTTAAAGGCTGTGCGCATTATGGAATAGGTAAAATCTGTCAAGTATTGCAGTTACCTTCATGCAACATCTATTTGCAAAAGCTCAGCAAGTCAAGGAAATACAATCATTACTGTACATTTTCTTTTTGTATTTTTATTCTTGATTTCATATCATTTCTGTAAAAGTTGTACATTCTCTGTAACATGTCACTTGTTTATGGACAAAGCACTTTTTGAAACCCATGTACTTGCACTTGTATAGCGCTAGTCAACCCAGCAACTCGGGAGAGCCCATCTGTGAATAGAAGAGTTACTTTAAACTCACTTGTATGTTTTCTGTACATTTTGTGTCACTAACAGTTCATATGAAGTACTTGTGCTCAAAGCTAGAGTGCAAGTGTCTTTAATATGTGAAGTTTTTGAAAAAGGTCAATCATCTTGAAGGTTTTTTGTTTTTTTGTTTTTTTTATCTGTTTATTAATACTCAGCAGGATTTGTGATAAAGAGCCATATATATGCTGTAATTTGGGCACAACCCAACATGTTTGCCAGCGTTAACTCATGTTCATAATTTTTTTTTTGTAATGTGAATTTTCTGGTTTAAGGAACATAGAACAGCACCAACACTGAGGTGCTCTCGTTTTTGCTGCTTTAGCAGCTCGATTTTACCTCTAATTTGAAGGACTACACACAAATGTACAACATAAAGTTTAAAACAGAATTTACACTCAGTCAAGAGTCTCCCCTTCAATAAACTTTGGAGTCCCTTCTATATCATACCCGCTGATGTACACTGTGCCATAGCAAGGCCTAATAAATTCCCCCTAAATATTCAGTGTCAGTTATTGTTTGTAAATTTTAAAGAAGGTGTATTTCAACTAGGAATGTGTTACTATAATTGTGTATTGACAGTAACTCATATTTCAAATGATTGTATCAGTAATGCTCTTTTTTTATGTTTTTGTACAGTGCTGCAGACTCACCACCTCCATGCATTTGAATTTGGAGTTTTCAGTAATTTGCCAAAAAGACAAAGTTCTAGATGAATCTGACTGATAGCATCACTCCTGTCATGTGAAAAAAAGTTTAACTAAGTGCACCCCATGATTCAGTATCATGCAAAACCTCCTTTAGTAGCAGTAACATGAAGTAATAGTTTTTTGTATGACTTCATCAGTCTCTCACAGTGTAAAGGAATTTTGGTAAATGTTGGTTTTGTCCAAACATGGTGCTGTGTATTATGGCCAAACATCTACAGTACACTTTGGTCTCATTTGTCCAAAGGACAAATTTCAGGACGTTTTCAGGTTTTTTCAGATGACTCAACAGTCCTAAGCTGTGCTGCCATGGTGGTTTTAGGGAGAAGAGGCTTTCTTCTGGCAGCCCTTCCAAATGAGCCATACTTATTCAGTTTTTTCCTAATTGCACTGTCATGAACATTTAACATGCTGAGGCCTGTAGAGTCTGAGATGTAGCTTTCTTGCAGTTCCTCCGAGAGTCTTGAATGTTTTCCACATGTATAATCTTTCTCACTGTAGAATGATAGACGTGTTTGGAAACGGCCTTACAACCCTTCCCAGATTGATGCGCAGCAACAGTTGCTTTTCTAAGATCATTGCTGATGTCTTTCCTCTTTGGCATTGTGTTAACACACACCTGAACTAGACACCAGACAGGCAAATTGCCAGAAATTCTGCTTTTGTTTAGGTGCTCACACTTGCTGATGATACTCAATGATCCTAAACAAGTGCATTTGATTAACAGCACCTGGCTGCGACTGACCGTCTTAATTCCTATGGAAACAGTAAGGATGTACTTTGTTTTTTACAGGACTGCATATCTATTTGTGTATTTAAATTTTAAGATATCACAATTATATCTTCATCGTGAATTGTGGACAAGAAAATCATGAAGTGACAGTCCTGTTTTAAGACTAAATGCTCCTCGTGTACAGTCAGGCATCTGAAAAACTGCTCTCTAAAATGTCAAAGACTCCAATTAAGTTTTATTTTAGCTTTTTAAAAGTTTTGTAAGATTTTGACAATCTTCATTTTAAATAGTCCTATTTCGCATAAAAACTTGGAGCGCTTAAATTTACACATATTCTCTTAGAATTCAGATTTATATAACTGTTTATTAAGTTACCGTAGCTGGGACATGTGGTTCAGATGGGGTTAAAAAAGTTGATTTTTTTTTTGAAGGGTTAAATTTACATATAACAAAAAACATTAGGTATATGTAAATGTCATGTTACTGCTTAAAAATGAATATTGAATTCTTCCACCTTTACAAGTCACAGGGCAGCGTATGGCTGATGCCATAACTAGCAGGGCTGACATTAATGGTATCCCCACATGTGGATGTGTGTAAAGGTTATGAATATGCTGCAGCACGCACACTGTAATCCACTGAATAAGCACATATTTGGTTCTCTTGGGCTGCTTGTGTGAGTCAGTTGGTTTGGCCATTGCGGTGGTACTGCAGAGCTTTTCCACTAGAGTGCATTACAGATCCATTAATTTAGATCGGGATGTTAAACAGTATCCACCAGCAAACAGCTTAAGTGCACAGTCAGTGCTGTTTTTGTTTTTTTTTTTCTTAGGAAGATTCAAATAACATCAGAACACATTATAGAAAAACAAGCGTGAACATTACAGATGCTGACAGACACATAGAAGAATAGCACAAAGTTTATTCAACATACGAAATAAAAACACGTTGCACACTATCAAAATATCTCAAAATTGCAAATGAACTACCTAAACAAGATTGACAACCAAAACACAACAGCATGAGATGTGAGCTGTTCTAAAACAGCGAAGTAAAGATAAACTGGTGCCAAACTCACTCCATCACTACAGCATACTGTCTTTTTGACACAGTGAACTGAAAACCTTTTATGTTGTTTTTGCTTTCTTGTTGCTGAGGTCAACAGTCATGATACATTAGTCAGTTGGCTGCAAGTGGAATTTCGGAACAGACCAAGTCAGCTTAGCAGCAGGAAGTAGCTGCATAATTACATGCTTACCACAGGCCAAACACGAGTGGCTTTAAAACCTGGAAAGAACCCAACATGTGGCGTGTGATAGCTGCTGTCTGTGTGTTTGACAGCAGGACTGTGCACAGAATACCGAGACAGACTCCATCAGTTTAGGTGGAGAGGTGGGGCACAGGCAAAGGAAGAACCCATGACATTTTGGTTCGGCTCCAGACCACTCACTTGAAAATAGCAAAAATAATGCACTGGCATTGACCTTATTAGAGAATGTGCTCTCTAAGTGCCCTTTGTAGATACACATGTGAAGCCTCATTAGTAACACTGTGGTGCTATATGGACCTCGGTCCCTGTAAAGCAGCTGCAGCAAAATAAGAACTAAGTCAGCTGCCTCATCTTGTGTCTGAATTTGAGTTTTAAAAAAAAATGAAAAAGACAAATCATACAGCATTTCTGTTTGTCTCCAGTTAAATAAATACATGCTAAACACCAAAACACACCATACCAAGGGCTTGGAGCAACAGGGGATTGTATAAAGCAAAATAAATATTTTCAATAACACTTTGTCGCTGTTTCAGGGATTTATTTTTCAAATTTCCAAGCCCTTGATATGCATCACTTTAATTTATTGCACCAAAAGATAATATTGCATAGGATGTAAGCTGTTACCAGCTCCTCATTGCCCAGCCATGACACTCTGTATGAAAAAAAGAAAATAAATATCCACAAAGCCCTGATGCGGAAAAAATTTAGTACTGAGAGCCAATTTGTTTCAGTTGAGTGGTCAGAAGTTCATAAATGCAACTAAAAGAATTCATTTCATGTATGCCACGAGGCATTTGTATTTTTACAGGCCTTAATGTGCTAGTGGGATCCTGTTATAGACCCACTGTGGTATAAAGATTAAGAAAAAAAAAATGGTTGTGCTTGTTGCCTCCCAGAAGATGCAACTTCTGAGACATGGAAAAATCGATGACCTTGTCAGACTCTACCTAGCACTCCTGATTATCGCTGCAAGTGGAAGTTCTTCCAGCCTTGGACAGGAAGAGCTTTCCGCTGGGACAGACACAGACCTCGTAGAGACCCTGAGCATATCCAGAAACTCCTTCTTCGCTCTTGGGCAGGCGCGGCATGCGCACCGTCTCAGCATCCAGCACCAGCTGTACAGCAGACAGCACGGAGAGCAAGGACGATTAAAGGAGAACAACAAAGATCCACTAAAGGAGCAAAGAAATATCACCCTGTATCAGTCTTTTTGCTTTAGCAGAGTTCATGCATGCGTGACCAGACAGAGTATGGAGGGAGCTAAAGAATTATCCATTTAATGCCTCACCGGTGTATGAGGACATCACCATAATAATAAAAAGGTGTGGCAGTAAATCAGCTTAAAATGAGGGAATGTGAGCATTCAAGTCAAGTGCAGATTAGCATGCAGTTATCATCCCCACAGCAAGAAAAGAAAGATGAGGGAGAGATAGAGCCTGCAACTACTTTGTCATATAAATGTTCTGATCTACTGAGAATGAATTCAAGAAAAAAGGTCAGATAAGTGCTCGTGATACAAATGCCTCTTATGTGCTTCAGCCAGTTTGCTGCACCACAACCATTACCACAAACACTAACATGGAAACAGCAAACCACTACCCACAACAAGCCTACAGAGCCCAAACAAAAGTTTTCAAAGTTCAAAAGAAAGAGAAGATGAGATTCTCACTGCTCTTTTTTGTGGAAGAAGTGTTCTCTGACTGTACTGCATTGCATGCTATAGATGAAGTAAAGAAAAAGCAGCTTTTGAAGTGCCGTCTGTCTGTAAGGTGTTTTTGGACAAAAATGTTCAGTAACTGGAAAGAGCAGAGCTTGTTTCAAACTGCACTCCAGCTCCCAGGTGTGACCCACGAGATTATAGAAGCGTAAAGCAGCATGTTTGCTGGAAAAGCATGCTCTATATATTCCCTCGGCCATCTAAAGAAAAAGCGGCCCTGAAGATGGCGTGTAGCAAACAGCGGGAAGTGAAAAGTGGTTTTCGTACCAGCCCTTCTCTAGACTGCAGAATGACATCCATGTTGGAAGCAGCTTCAATGTTGCCAGCCAGAGCTTTCATAAAAACTCCTTTCGGTGCATCCATACTGAGAGACCGAGTCGGGGACTCCAACCTAAAGAAACACCAGCTTTAAAAGTATGCCTGTTTTATCTGTTTGCTTATTTATCTCACCTGAGCAACACTGTTTCAAACACTCATTCCAGTCCTGATTTGACAGAGTAAGACTGAACTTTGCAACGTTGCGTTATTAGCAGATTTTTCTGAATAATTGATGTCTGAAATGCTCACCTCAGCTCTTTCAAAAGTTCAGATCTCAGCTGAGGCACCTCTACTGAATGCTGGAACAGTGCTCCTTCAGGACCTGTACACAAAGATACACACATTAAGATCTGCTGGCACAACACAAACCAAACATTTTTAATGAAACAA
The DNA here is from genome assembly GCA_015106715.1 of Bujurquina vittata. Classification (NCBI taxonomy): domain Eukaryota; kingdom Metazoa; phylum Chordata; class Actinopteri; order Cichliformes; family Cichlidae; genus Bujurquina; species Bujurquina vittata. Next base: position 8,923 of record VUQK01003591.1, on the reverse strand, counting down.
TCCAAGTAGCTTTTCTGACAATGGCAGTGATAGAGTGTTGGCCAGTTCATCCCTTTTATCCCATACTGAAGTATTTTAATACTACACTCACCAGCCACTTAATTAGGTACTCCTGTTGAACTGCACGTTAATGCAAATATGTAATCAGCCAATCACATGGCAGCAACTTATATTTAGGCCCTGGTCAAGATGACCTGCTGAAGTTGAAACTGAGCATCAGAACAGGAAAGAAACGTGATTTAACAGAGAATGGTCTGAACAGAGAATGGTCTGAAAAAGAGAAAATATCCAGTGAGTGGCAGTTCTCTAGGTGAAAATGCCTTGCTCATGTTAGAAGTCAGAGGAGAATGGTGAGAGTACTTTGAGTTGATAGGAAAGCAGATGAGAGCAGGAAACAGGCTACAATTCACACAGGCTCACCAAAATTGGACAACAGAAAATTGGAAAAATGTTGCCTGGTCTGCGACATTCAGATGGTACGAATCTGGCATATAGAACATGAAAGCATGGATCCATCCGGCCTTCTATCAATGGTTCCAGTTGGTGGTGTGGGGGGTATTTTCTTGGCACACTTTGGGCATCTCAGTACCATCTGAACATCATTTAAACACCACAGTCATGGCTGCTGACCATGTCCATTCCTTTAGGATTACAGTGTACCCATCTGCATAGATCAAAGCATCAGGTTTTGTGATATCACCCGTCCCCAGTGGACAAGGGCCTGCTGACTGTAATCCTCAAATATTCATCTCAAAGTACCGCAGTGCTGCTTAAACTGCAGAACGCTTCCTTGTTTATAAAAATAAATAAATAAAAAATGAGCGAGGCCAGTTGTCTGAAAAATTGACTTGAAAAATCAGGCAATGCTGGAGAGGAGAAGGAGACAGATGAGTGGAGAGAGAAAACTGGATCCAAACGCTGCAACATTTGGAGCCAACTGTGAAAGACGTAAACACTCCGCAAACACTGAGAGCACAGAAGCTTTGTTTGGAGGATTTTTGGAAAAACAGCTCGTGGAGCGCTGCTGCCTGCTGCTCTCTGTGGATCAAACTGACCCCGGGCGTTATGAAGCTATCGGCTGACACTCTGCTCAACATTAATCAGTCATCGCAGCGTGTGGTCAGCGGCACACATCAACATTAATACGACACACTGGAGGCGGAGAGACTCGGAATGAGAGCGCAGAAATATCCCTTCAACCCTTTGTTGAGTACTGTGATAAAGTGTACAGTAGTGTGGTGTGTGTACTTTAAAGATATCCCTGCACTCAGCTTTATGAGACACGAATGATTAGGAAAATGACTGTGTTGTCTTTGCCCTTGGTTGCTCGATTGTTGAGCAGATATTTGCCATCAAACAAAATTGCTCCTGCTGAGTCCACATCTGTTGTCAGTGTTATATTATTTTTTCTCCGAAACCCTTCCGCTAACAGGTGTGCGCTATATCCAAAGAAACAGCACGTAGCGGCCATTGGTATACCTGTGACTCGTAGTTTGTCTGGCCCAATCTCAGCCCTGTCGCCATCTGCGGTGAACAGCATGTTGTCATTGTGCGAGTTAATGAGCAGATTTCGAGTGTGTCCCTGAGCCTCTTTTGGACCTGGAACAACAACAACAACAACAGCAACACCACCTGAAGGGGTTTGGCAATAAGACGTGTAAAATGTAGCCATAAAAATCTATCATCATTCTCTTCCTGTGATTCAGTTTGACATGCTCAGAGAATATAAGACACTTTCCCAATTTAGAGCAGTGCAGAGGGGGAAAGGGGAGAGACAACAGCCACCTGCTGATGAGAAACGCATGGATTAAAAATGAGTAACCCTATTACTGCTTCGGCCTGAACGGTAACTCGTCTGAGGTTATTTCACTTTGCCCTTCGCTCCATCAGCCCCGAGAGAAGCCAATCCAAAGCATGCAGATCACTCAGTGAGATATTTAACCTCTGCCAGGGCCCACAACTGTGAACAGACATGCAGCCTTCCCTAACAAGCATTTCAGTTTTATTCACAGAGGCCCAAGAGTATGCAGGCTATGCTTTTTATGGCTTAATGATCAAGGACACATACCAGCACTGTGGAACACAACAATTTGCTGGCCTTTTAGTTATGACAAAATCCCCCAACGTGGCAGTCGGTGAGCCATAAAAAGACGCGCAAATATGATCCTCCACCGGCCTTAGGCCCTCTTGTGTGATACAGAACGATCCAGAAGCAATGGATAGAGAAAAAGAATGCTACATTTAATGGATTTTAAATGGAAATCTAAGAGATTATATATTGAAATATGGCCTCTTGTCACTGCTAATGCTGGATGAGAAATCCCTGCAGTGCAACAATGTCTTCACTGTCACTCTCATGCATCAGCGGGATGTGATGTGGGAGCGCTGCATGTGTCTGCGTGCACATGTGTCCTCTCACCCACAGATATCCTCCCTGTAACGTCACCGTTTTCATTGCGGGCATTAAGGGAAACATTTTCCGACGAGTGCACTAGAAGTGAAGAGTCCTGCAGAGAAGGAAAGAAAAATCATTACCATATTAACAGCCTGTGCTAAAAATATGAATCTGCAACAGAAAAATGATAATTATTTACATGCATTAACTTGGACAAACATGTATTATGTGGCTCTGCAGATGGTACTACTGGTTCACTGGTCAGGCCACTTCAGTCCACACTAATTGATGGATTGCAAAGACATTGATGATTCCCTGAGGATAACTCCTACTGACTTTTATGGTCTGACTCTAACGCTACCATGAGGTTGATAATGTGGGGTTTATTAGGCTATCAAGACAGCGCTGCAAAATAACATCAATAATAATAAAAATAAAGTTTATTTGAATAGCGCCTATCAAAACCAGCATTACGAAGTGCTTTACAAAACACATAATACACACACTAAAAAAAAAAATGAACGGAAGATTTTAAACCAAAATTTTACACTGTTACATTTTTAATTTTTATTGCAATACATTCCTGATTTTGCACTAGTTTATTTTTAAAGATATAGGAATTAGTGGGTTTTAAAAAATGCCCATGTTCTTCAACAGTGATTTAAAAATAAGATACTGAAGGTCGGAGTTGTTGAGGCAGCCGAGGAGCACTGACAGCAAACACTCGCCTTTAGTTTTTAAGCATGAGGTGGAACAGCTGGCAGGTTCCTGCCTGAGGATCTCAGTGTTCCAGTCTGTTCCAGGGTCTTATTCTGGGGCCAGGTCATAAAAGGAGACCCTGTGTCCTCATATGGGGACATTACATTTTGGCTTTTCTACACCTTTTAGTTCATTCTTTTCAATAAAGTATTTTTAAACTTTCTAAAAACTGTGGTGACTTTTTTGTGTTACACTGTAAAATAAACCACATGTGGATCACAGGAGGACATACTTTTGAAAATTACTCTCTGTTGAAAGATTATACTCCGTTTTTATACTTGTCAGATTCAACAAATACCAAACAGCTAAAAGAAATAAAAAATTCATCCCACACATGACTTCGGGTCTCAGGAGGTTAAAAGTAATGACTAAAATCCTAAAGCTGAGTCTAAAGCAAATGGACAGCCATGGAAGCTGCTGTACAGTGTTTTTATAAGAAGGCTTGCTGCTGCATTTTTAACAGTTTGGAGTCTATAAATCTATGTATTTAATTCATGAATTTCATATGGATACTTAAAAAACAGAATAATCTAACAAAGAGGAAATAACAGCATGAATAATAGTTTGTAATAATATCGATTGTATTCTAGCACCACTCCTCAAATGGTAGCAGGTCGACTGGGTTAGCTTGCTTATATATATCTTAAAAGGGAGAAATGTGTGATATTGGTACAGCAGTGGAAAGATACACAATATTGCCAAAAGGATTCACTCACTCATCCAAATCACTGAATTCAGGTGTTCCCATCACTTCCATGGCCGCAGGTGTAGAAAACGAAGCACCTAGCCATGCAGCCTGCTTCTACAATCATTTCTGAAAGAATGGGTCGCTCTCAGGAGCTCAGTTAATTCCAGTGTGGCACCGTGACAGGATGCCACCTGTGCAACAAGTCCAGTCGTGAAATTCCCTTTGTGACCTTTGTGTTTCATTTGTGACCTCACAAATGACCTTCTGAAAGAATGGTCAAAAATTCCAATAAGCAAACTCCTAACCCTTGTGGACAGCCTTCCCAGAAGAGCTGAAGCTGTTATAGCTGCAAAGGGTGGGCTCACATCATATTAAACCTATGGCTTAAGAACGGGTGTCACACGGGTTCATATGCATGTGAAGGCAGATGAGCAAATACTTTTGGCAATACTGCGTATGTCTCTGTATAATGTGACCACAGGATAAAACAAAATGAAAAGGGAAAGGTCTGAGTATAGAACTCTGTGGAATTCCATGTTGACGACATGGTCACCAGCAGAAACTGTGGTGCAGGGGCTGTCCCACCAGTGTTGCAGCTTCTCAATCAGAAAACATTCCCATAAGCCTCTGCAGCACTCTCAAGAGTGTGCTAGCATGCTGACATTAGCATTTAGCCCAAAACGCCATAAAGCTTGGCAGTAAACTCAAGAAGCTTGGGGCCTTTTTCTGATAAACAGCTCTTTATTGTGACTTTAATTAAGAATTAAGAAGACAGCAAATAATAATTCTGCTATATATTTTGTTTCTTAGTTCACCAAGATGTTTCCACTCAGTCATTTATGGCCTCACACATTAGCATTTACAGCTGTCAACTTGGATTATTCGACAAACTCTTGACTGATATATTATTAATAGTTATTACTATCAAGCATCCATAAGGAGGCATTGAGCATCCTAATGGAGGAGGATATTCACCAGCCAGACTGAAGCATTACTGACCAGTCACAGTGTTATGAGCTACTGTTTATTAACCCTGAAAAAGAATGCATTATTACCAGGCTGTTTATTATTTTACCTAAATATTTGCACAGGATATGACAGCAAGTAATTGGATTTGTATAAGCAGACACACACGCGTGCACACACACACACGCGTGTACACTGTCATAAAATGTTTAAATGAGGCAGCTTAGCAATAAATCACTTCTGTTGCTTTGTAGCTGTGGGGAAGACATGCTTCTAAAAATGATCTAGGAAAGCAAGTTTTCACGTAGAGGGCAACAGGATGTCTCTCTAAGCACTGAATCGCTTTAGAAACCCATAGAACACATTAGAAAATGTGTCCATCCATAAATGAGGAATACATTGCCTTTTTAATGAGGCCCATGAAGCAAGAAAAAAAATTTGCTGCTATGAGCAAGAAAAGCCATAACATGTAAACAACTGCAGCAAAGTGTTCCCATCTGCTGCTAGCAGGCGGGCCATAAACTACTTTCCACCACAAATATCCCTGAGGTTAATGGAGAGCTCAGCACACCACCACGTGCACTGTGTGCGACTGCCAAATCCAGTTTGTTCTGACACATCTCCTAAAAAAAAGTACTGACAGAAATATGCAGCTCTCTCGGTGCAGCAGGATAAAAACTGCCCGAGTGTCTGCGAGGAATTAGATTTAGATGATAAGATGACGTGCAGTCTCCACACACTCGAGTTTAACTTTGGTAAACAGTGAGATGAAATAATGGCCAGGCCGCCAGGCTACTTAACTGAGCAAACAGAGGTTTGAGAATGAACTGGGAAGAAGCAGAAAAAGGGAGCAAAGCAGGGGGTAGACAAGGAGGGGGGAGGCTTATCATGGAAGAATGTGGGAAGAAGAGCAGGGAAAAGAAAAGTTTGAGTTCCCGATTAGCTTACTTCTCTGCTGTGAATCTCCTGAGCATAGACAGGGAAGAGGAACTCAGACTCCCCCTCCTCCAGCTTAACCCCATCTGCGTGTACTTGTAGGAGTCCCATCCCCTCCTGTGATCAAAGTGAAAGCACAGGGTTACATATTTAGACAAAGACATGGCAAGCTAGAAGGCGAAGAATGTCTTTTGGCTTTCCAAGTATAAAATGCACCGAACAGCTTTCCTCTGCACCACTTAGGTCTTTGTCTAAGGTCTCCACCACAGTGTGTGTATGTGTGCATGCAAGGGTGTGTGTTGGTTTGCAGCTCTGCTCATAAATCTACAGTTACCATCTGGACTTGAGACAGAAAGCTGACAAGTCTCCATGAAATAACAAACACATTTAGCCTCCTGTTTAGACAGCCAAGTAGCACTTAATGATGAATAATACTATTGCTTCCAGTCATTATAATAATAAGCAGGTAATAGTCAGCATATTAAATGATGAGGGAATCCATAAAAGTTTATACTATAGAAATAAACGTAACCCATTTGAAGAGAGCAAAACACAAATCAACAAAAAACAATCCCAACTGAAAAGACTGTGTCCAAATGTGAGCCACGCATACCGTGTTGAACCACATCACCCTGAGGATCCAGATGGTGAGGGCAAAGTTGACCACCAGGATGACAATGAGCAGCAGCACAAACAGGTAGAGACAGCGCTTCCTCCAGCCATAGATGCCAATCTTGTAGAGTTGGTCGGGCACCGGCCTGGGCGTGCTGCTGCCCTCGGTGGTGGTGACATACTGTTCCCGCACCATCTGTCGCCTGGCCGCAACACATGAAGACAGGTACACGGGTGATGGAAACAGATGTTAAAAAGTATAAAAAAAACAGAACATGCCACAGAGACGGTGTTTGTCACGGATCAAAGATAATAGACCAGGAAAACTGATATAAGTTTACAATAAGAGTGACTCATCAGAATTATTCAGACAAAACAACTGTGAACTTGAGACTCATTATAACGTCGCCTTTTTAACTGATCTAGTGAACCTCTTGGTGTCCTGTAAGCTCTGTATTTGGTCTCCACCAATGCCTGAAGGACATATCCCAGCCTTTGCCCTCTAAATGTGCTGCAACGCGCCTTATCACTGTGTGTCTGTCTCCCATCTGGCGCTGGGCAGGATGTGAAGAGTGTGTCAGGACTTTCTTGCTGTAAAAATCCTCCTATGATAGAGGTGAGATGTGCTCAAAGCATTAGAGTTTCCTTGAATCCTGAAAGTTGCTATAAATTTTCATAAAACTGAGAGGGAACTGTGAAAATTCATTAACAGTTTCTTTGTCTTGGTTTCGGTTAAAATTAAAATAAAGTTAATATGAAAATATTGATTGCGGCAGTGAGAGAACATCGCTTCAAGCATTCTGACAGCGAGGGTGCCCAGAACAGCAACACACACACACACACACACTTAGCCCTAATTTCCCAGTATTTACTGATGCCTTGTGTATCTCCGGTTGAAGTAAA